>VZTN01024205.1:287538-303805 GCA_013400515.1 Erpornis zantholeuca
CGCCGGCTCCCGGCTGCGGGGACGGGGCCGAGGGGCTGCGGGACGGGCAGAGCCGGCCCGGCGCGGGCGGGCGCAGGTAAAGAGCCACCCGGGAAGCCCTGGGGGAGCGGGATTTTAGGGCGCTGGAGGTGGGAACAGAGGAGGGGGTAATGCCCTGTCACACGAGGGGCTGGTTGGCAGCTGTCACGTCTCCTAAATGGAACATCTGGATTGCCCTTAACCTGGAATGAACTTGGGCACTAGGCAGAAAGTACGTGCTTGGAGGTTCCCGCTGTTGGCCTGGCTCAGTCAGGCGGGTTGTGCTGTTCCCGGTCGGCTGGTCAGAGGAGGGTCCTCTGTCCTGGGAGCGAGGAGCAGGTCAGGGGGAATGCCTCCGCTGTTTGCTTTTGTGGTTTGCTGAGTTCTTGGTTGTCCCTATGAGGCTGGATACTTGCTTTTCAAAAAGCATTCCAGAAGTAACAATGGAAAGGAGTGCGAAAAGGTGTTGCTTTGTAGTCATATTAAGATTGGCCCTGTCTTACTCATTGACAGAGGGAGCTGTTCCTAAGCTCTCTGATGGAAGTAGTATGAGCACAGGATTCGTCACACAGGATTATCTGGAATGATAATGTTTGGCACTTTTGGCATTGGGTGTCTTAGTAGTACTGCACTAATAAAGGTGTTGCATGAGTTTTGTTGTGAAGGAAAATCGTGGTCAAACTCCCTATGTTACGGAATATGCACAGAGTTTCTCATTGGCATCTGGCACTGCCCACCTTTTGAAATTTGCTTTGTAGGCAGCAAAACGGATCAGCTGTAAAAACTTTTTCATTTGTAAATCCTGAGTCATTGACTTAGCGTTGAGGCTGGCTACCTGGTCTCATGCTGGACCTGAGGCAGTTGTGGTTCATGTGATGTGGTCACACGTCTGCTCAAACCTAAACCAGTATCATAACCTTTGCTGGGTGGCATGAGCTACCGAGCGGCCATCAGCTCATAGTGACTTTGACTGGCAACTTTGGGAATTTCAAGTAATGCAGTGTAGTGTACTGGAAGGATGAGAGTGTGCAGACCTTATCAGAGGTTTGTGGAACTCCACAGACAGCATGCATGCTGTCTTTTCCCAGGTTCGGAAGGAAGTTTTAGCATGGTCCAAACAAACCACTCTTATCAATCTGTTGGTGCCTTATATTGACTGTCATCCTCTACTCTTATCAATCTGTTGGTGCCTTATATTGACTGTCATCCTCTACTCTTATCAATCTGTTGGTGCCTTATATTGACTGTCATCCTCTACAGTCATGTGCATAGGGAGTTTTGGCTACCTATTGGAAACACCTTGTGGGTTTGTCACTTGCTTTTCAGTAGTTCTTTAGTGTGGTAATACTGTAGTTTTCACAAAGGAGATCATGGATTTTAAACCATGGAGAGAGGGTTACACTTCAGTTGTGATTTTCTGTTGTGCTTTTAATATTTCATGTGTGGAGTGTTATAAAAATATAAGGGACAATAATGCCCTACAGGAGAGTAGGATATATGGCCTAAGATACTCATCTTGTTCTAAAAAATGGATTATAATGCTCAGTGTTGTCCCAAAGTGGGCAAGGAAATACAACCTTTCTTAGTATTTTTTCAGAAGCAGCTTGTACTTCAAAACTGCAAACAGCTCTATTTTTGTCTTTACTTTTCTATAGCTTTCCTGCTAAGGTTTGGGTTCTGAGTTCGGCTTCTATTGCACATGTCATATTTTTACATGGGGAAAAAAAAGAGAACACCATACTTGTCTTGGAAAATAAATGAAGTTGAATTCATATTTATTAAATGTACAGGCATATTTTTTTACATAATTTTCAAATTTAAACTTTTTTTAATCCCCTTTTTCAAAATCTCTCCGAATCTTTAATTTGTTTGGTTTTTTTCTAGCTATGAATGGTTTTTTTTAATAGGTCTTATGTGTGCACCTTGGAAACCATAACTATTCTAAATGTGTCCACAGAAAGACTTGAACATTTGTGAGAATGCTGTTTAGTAAAAGTAAAATACTTTTACTCCAACAGATAATTAAAATAGCACAGGGCTGTCACTATAATGTTCTCAATAGAGTGGTTTTGAAGTCTTTTAGTATGAAGAAAAACATACCAGAATTATATTGGGATATTCCAGTTATATTCCCTAGTTAGCTAGATGTCAGTGTGGTCCTGCTGTAAAATTAGGGACATATTAAAAGCCTCAGTCATTAAAAAAAAAAAATAGCCCAAGTGAAATTAAAGCTTTTCTTTTTTGGAAGAAGCATTAAAAAATATTTTTTTTTAGTTATATGACATCATAGCTATGTAAAATCAGAGTAGTAAGCCCTGGGAAATTTTGTTGACTCGTTATTTTTATTTTTTTAAGAATGTCAGCAGCTTCTTATTGATGAAGAACCTCTTGTTATCACCAATCTCCACATGAAATGGAAGGGGAAGAGATTCTGGAAAACAACTTCTGTTTCAGCCTTGCAAGATGCTGCATGAAGAGGTGAGTACATGCATGGACTGGGCATAGAATCTCTGTAAAGAGTGATTAATGTATAGGCAAATGACAGGGAAAGAAATCTGAGCATATAGTGCCAATAAATAATTGATAGAAAGTAGTAGCAAAATCAGGAGAACAAGGTAAAATTTCCTTATGTTCTGATATCTACTGCTGTCTTAGGTGCTAGTCAGTAGAATTCTGAATTCCTAATATTTTAGAAGTAGAATTCTCACCATTTCACAGGACCAAGACTGTTAAATTAAGTACTGAATGACTTTTTATGAAGTAGAAGGGTGAATTTTTTGCTGAATTAAAAAGTACTTATCTGGTAAGGTTAGGCTCTTAATCATCACTATCCTCAAAATAAAACTAAAATCTCTCAAAGAGTGTGATATTTGACATGTTTTAAAGATATTCAACTGATATGAGGAGATTGTTGTGTGACCAGATTGCATGTGGCATCAAGATGTTGCCAAATCCAACTCCACTTCCTCATACCACTTCTCATAGTTTCTGCTTATGAAACAATATTTATTTATAAGTGCATTGCATGTGTCTTTAAATATCAAAGAAGTGTAATTTCTGTGTCCAGTGAAGGACTTCTCATGCACAGATTAATATGAACTATAAACCACAACTCATTGGCATTCTTATCCTTATTGAGGCTTGAGTTGTTACGTGACTGCTTTGTGTGGGTCTTTGCTTAAAGTCTTAAAATGAGTATGGTGGTAAATTTTTTTTATTTTGGAAGGATGCGAACTACCAAAGAGGCATAGTTTTTTCTGTGGTGCTGTATTCATCTAAATTTATTGTTTTAAGTTCAAGTTGTCTCATGCCTGTGGAAACACTAAGAGTAGGAGAGATTAGCATCATCTAAAAATCATGATACACTATCAGGGTTTTTAAAAGATATGTATAAACTGGGAAATTATTCTCTAAATAATTTACTATTTCCAAATAGTAAAAGAAACTTGTTCCAAAATGTGTCTGCCTTGAGGAACTCAGAGCAGTGAGCTGGGGTTGTACAGTTGTACTGAGGTTGTACAGCTCTTTGGCATTTGTTTCCAGGCAGCTGAAATACATGTGAAAGTTAGACCAATATTTTCATATTTCATTTTTTTTTATCATGGTAGTTTGTTTTCATTTTGTTGAGAAGTACATAGAAGGAAACCAGAGCTGCTGTTTGGTTTGCTGGTTGAGTAAATCCTTACTCATTTGTGAGTATATAACATCCTGGACCTGAGAGAACTTATTGTGGTGAATAGTTTAGAGTTTGACATATTTTACATGGAAAAATAATACTACTATAACTTAATATTATTTACCCTTTAAAACAACAACAAAGAAAATCATAAAACTGATCATTTGAAACTATTCTATGGCCTGTGATTATTGTTTGGAGGCAGGTCTTACTGTTTTGTTGTATATCCCTGCATCCCGCACTGTTATGCTGAGCAAGTTCTATTACCTGCATATAGGCTTGTATTGCTATTCTTTGTTTTGTTACACAATTAAGTGCTACATGCCTGTTTTGTTTTAAAAATTATTTATGGGAAATGATTGACATAACAAATCACAGAACAAACCACTGAACATGAATGTTCCGAAGGTAAGATGAAGTGAAGTGAAAGTGAAGACTTGAATTGACGTTTCCTCACCTGCTGTTAGTGTTACTGCTTCAGGAGGAATGGTACAAAGTACCTGACATTGGAATCATGGGGCAGGCTCCCATAAAACAAAACCATATCAAACTCTCTGGCATCTCTATTCAACATGTATTGAAAACATTCCCTGGAGTAGTAAGGCTGAAGAATATACTACGAAACCAGTTGGATCTGAGGGGGAGGATGAGGGAAAATGTGGGTGTCGTGTCAGGGGACTGCTTTGGAGACTGTTTATTAGCAGGCAGTGCCTGGTGGCATTCTGTCCAACAGAGCTGAGGAATATTGCAGTACAGCTATCAATTAATTCATACACTCTGATGTTAAAACACAATTAATTGCATCGTAGTGAGTATTGTTTTGTTGGCAGTTTTCAATGGAAAATCACTATATATATATATATTTAAAATAAGTGAGGTTTATATATTCTTACCTACCTCAGGATAAACAACATGCTGTGTGCAGTTAAGCAGGCCAGTCTGATCAAATCAGGTAGTAGCTTTAGTACCTGCATAAGCAAGAGACAAGCAGCACAGGGTACTGCCTCTGAACAAAGCAGCAGCTGTACCTGTTGTTCTGTGCTGCCACACAGATGTAACTGTACATAAAAAGGCCAATATTTTCAAACATCTGTCAAATTTTCAAGTTAAATGTATGTTTTGGGTCCCTGATTTTCAGCATACTGAGCTGAAATTCTAACTGAGTTTACAAGGAGTTGCATTTTCTCAAAATTATAAATCCTGTAATAAATTCTGTGGAAATGTAATGGTGATTATCCTCTAGAAATATAGAATTGTTCAGTTTGTGACTATCATTCATTTTATTTCTCTTTTGCAATGCAAGGGGGTGTGTGAATGAACACATAAATGCAAAAAAGAATAGGATGTCAGTGGTTCCTGATAGCCCTGCAAATACACGCTCCAGCAAGAAGTGTGGCTACACAGCATGGCTGGATCTGATCTAGGCTCCTTCTTTCCTTCTCCCATCCATAGGTTTCTATCAGTCCTTTTTGCTGCCCCTCAGCGGGTCTGTCTCTAGAGCTGTTCATGGTTTTCCTGTGTTACACTAATACCGATTCAGTGAACAGAATTGTTTCACCGAGGCTGTGTGTACACTGGGGAATAAAACTCGCCAGGGACTGTTCCCGGGAGCTGGATGGGAATGTGGGGATTGCAGGGACGCAGCCGTGCTGCTCCTCGGGCGCAGAGCAGCGTGCAGTGCCCTGGGCCGGGCGGGCTCCTGGGACCGTGCCAGGCTGCTGTGGGCCCGAGCGGAGCCGGGGAGGCGCCGGCAGCAGCTCGGGCGCTGCTCTGGCCGCGGGTCATTCCCGGTGCCAGAGGTGGCCAGCGGGATCGGGCAGCGCGAGAGCAGCGTGGCTGGAAAGGGAGAGGGAAGGTGCGGGGCCGGGAGTGTCAGGAGCTACTGAAAGGATACCCTTTTGAAATGAGGGAGCTCACATTACGTTATTTAAGCTGTCTTGTCTAGGTACCCTTAAGGTAACTTTATTTTGCAACCAAGTAACTCAGTTGTGCTCCGGAGGACTGTGTGCTGTGTCCCCATAACTGCTCTTTCAAAGGCTCATTCAAGCCAGCTGAAATGCCTTACAAAGTGAAGTAAAACTGGAATATGAAAGTACATACATGGCTTTTTAAAGAAGCTTTCTTTTCCTGGCTGTTTCACTAGAGTTATATTCTTCCTCCACCTTTCTGCAATTCAGATTCTTCCTTGGTAAAAAGGAGTGGGGTGGCAGATGTACAGCAGTGCTGGTATTGCTGTTAAGTTGGGCACCAGATACCCTTCATGTTATAGAGGATGAGTGGGGAAAACATGGCAGGAAAATAATTGGTTGTAGGTTGCCACTTTTGATCTTGCAGGAGTGTGAGGCTTGTGATCTGAATACTGTAGTGAGTGACCTGATTTAGAGCTGTGAAGTCATGTGTCCCAAGTATATCCTCTTCCTCTATCTGACACGTCAGGAGCTTGCAAGTACAAGTACTTGATGTCCATTTGCCAAAAAATGTAGATTAATTGCATTCATGCCTGTTGCCAAGGCTCCTGTCAGAAGCACTAATTCAGTATAAACTTTGTTTTTGTGTGATACATTTATCACAAAGAAAAATTTTTAAAGGTAAGGATGTCTGAATTGTCAGAATAAGACTGAAGGCCTTTTTCTTAACAAAAAAACCAAACCAAAACCAACAACACACACAAAAAAAAAACCCAAAAAAAACAAACCAAAAAAACCCCAAAAAACCCCCACCAGCAACAAAAAGTGAAAGAATTTTGTTTCACATTCCACTCTGGGTACTCTGAGTTGTGGCATGACATTAAATTGAAGTTAGTTTATTTTTAGCAGGTTTCATTTGTTTATTTACTTAAACATAATAGCTGAGCAACAAGAGCCTGTAAAAATACTTCTAATGAATGAGTAAAATTGTAGCACAATAAAGAATAAGTAAACCACACAACTTCAGGTGCTAGTTACAGAAGACATTTGATTTTTTTGTGCTGGCAGAAGAGTATAAAAGCTGGCCCATTGGAATTACTCAATTTTCAAAAAGTCACTTGCAAGCAGAAGGGGTCTAAATCTGTAATATCTTATCTGAGGGTCATTATTTTTTAAGGGATATAAATCCTTCTGTTAAGCTGAATTTAATTTATCAAATAAGTCATGTTATTATGTCTGGACAAGGGAATAAAGTTTATCAGTGAAATAAAACCACTGAAGATACACAGAGGTGGTGTTCTCTGCTAAGAAGGGGAATTCAGGCTTCTTGAACCTCTTCCAGAAACAGATGTAAATTCCACTGTAGCTTTTCAAATAGTGAATAATCATGGTCTGTTATGTTTGGTGATGAATCATGCGAGGGGTTGCAGATGGTGAGGCGGGTGCAGCTGTGCAGATGCTGGAGGAGCTGAGATAGGAGACTGGAGGACCGAGGGGTGAAGGAGGTGATTTGGGCATGGGGTGATATGGCTGGTGGAGGAGAGGGGTAAGACAGCTGAAAGAGTATTGAAAAGGACTGTAACCTGAGATTTGGGATAGGGAGTGTGCTGGTGACTGCAAGGAGGCATTCTTGAGGCAGAAAGATGGTTTTGTTGTTATTGATCTTGGAAGTAAAAGTTGCAGTATCAGGTACCAAAGCAACTGGAGTTTTGTCCTGAGCCAAAATAAAAAGGAGCCCAAGCTAGAAGTTAAAGCTATAAACGAAAACGGAACACTAAGAGACTTCATGTCTCTTTTAAAGGAACTCTGGTCTTAAGTAGGAGAGCTTTTGTTGGAAAAGGTACAGATGCAAAGTTGTGGGCTTATTAATTTCTATTTTTCTGAGCAGGACCTGTGTAATGAGATTAAGGTTGTCAGGTAGGGAAGTTGTATCTAAGTCGACTAAAAATTGGGGATTGCAAGGCCTAATCATTAAATGGCAGGTAAGAATGAAACTTTTCACAATCTTAAATCAATATGCTAAATCTTAAATCAATATGCTAAACATACCCTTCAAATTTTTGCATTAAATAATTTTAATTTATCTTTTTCTTTTTTTCCTTTCCTTTTAGATTGAAAGTTTTGTTCCAAAACAATAGCTCTTTATTCAGGAAGAATGTTGCTATTAAGATGTCTGCAGGAATTAGTGTTTTTGCTCACAGGTCAGAAATCCTCAGCCAAAGTGAATATTTAACCACTACTTCAAGGATAGCAAATTATATTTTTCTTAATTGAGTGTATGATTAGGAATCAAAGTGAGGGACCCTAGAAAACTCAGGAATAATCCAAATATTGACATAACTTCAAGCACCTATTGTGCACTTATGCGTTCTACAAACCCCAGCAAATATAAAATAAATACCAAAAATTAACTGGGGGCGGAAAAAAGTAGAGAGGAGGAGATAGTGCAGGCAAATGTCCAGATCAGTCTTGAAAGAGTTATACCCCAAAACTGAAAGCAATTTTCAGGATTGTTTTCTCACCTCTGTTGGTCTAGTTACCTGTCAGGTATATGCAGTATGGTCTGCTGTCCTCTGCCCCCACCCAATAATTCTGAACCTGCAAGTCTTCTCAAATTAAAGACATCAGTAATGGCTGCAAAGGCATTAAAGTTCTGGCATTTCCATGGAAGTGGGTGACTGGGAAGAAGAAAGGAAAACACATTATTGACCCTGCTGAGGAAGTGAGGCAATATGAATTCAGCAGTTTTCTGCTCAGTTTGGCCTGTCTGTTGCCAGCCAGCATAGGAGGACAAGGGAGCTCAGGCTGAACCAGCCACTATGTGTTTGTGGTGCTTCAGAGGTGTCATGTGGGCCAGAGGCAATAGTAAACACCTGTATGAATGGTACTTCTCAAACCTGGGTACTACCTCAGTGCTTCCAAGCTTTTATCATGCTAGTTAAACTCGCAAAATCATATACAGCTGCAAAAATTTCATTGCATAAAAAAAATTCGTAACTCAAAATTAATTGACATCTGTCAAATATAATACATGGCCTTGAATGAGGTGTATTCAACTGAAATATTTATGTCAGAGGAACAATAGAATAAGCAAGGTTAAAATAATACAGGACAGTTAAATATGCTCAGAAAACAAAAGATTAGATAGTTATTTCTTATCCTTCTTTTATGATAAATTTCAGCTAAAGACAGGTATTTTTATTTATAACACAGCAAGGATTCTAATTTTCTAGACTATGTTACTGATATATGTTACGATTATATATATATTATATTTGTTATGATAGCATACTAAAGAGTATATTATTGTCAATAATATATACCACTTACTCACAAACATGGAGGTCTGCAGATAAAAAATAAAATGGATTCTTATATCCTGTTTTATAAGAACATATTTTAAGTTATCCATACTTACACATGAACCCTAAAGATTGTTGAAATACTATCAGTTTCAGAAGGTGCATCCAAGTGTTTGTTTGAATTTAAGTTAGTGGCAATTGCCTTTTTCTTTTCATAAATATAGTATGTCTGGATTTTCACCTTTTTTTAGGAAGAGTTACTAGCCAGTTATGCTTATAAAAGTTATGAGGTTTTTCTTGACGAAACATTCATGTATGTTATGGTTTTGTGGATTTGTTTGGTTTTGGGTTTTTTTATCAACCATGTGAGCAAGTAAATCTTCTGAGGGAGAGGTTTACATAACAGCACCATCAATATGCCAAAAATGTTGCTTTGCACTGCATCTGTGTGTATTAGATTATCATTTTAATTGACAATTTCAGTTGCACAGATGTCTTTAATTTGTTACCTTATGAAGTTTGCTTTTACCATATGTAGTGAAAATGTACTCTGCAGGAGACTTAGCAAGGGGTTTACATTTTATTTACTTCAGAAATTGATTATATTGGAGATAATCATTTAGTCACTCCTCTAAAATGCAATTTCTACTTGCCTGTTACCTTCAGATATCTGTATCCTTCAACAAATGAGGTCTCTGTAGAATATCAGGATATAGTTAGAAAATTGTCGAGCAGGCGCTTTTCATAATCTGAGATGCAGTAATCACATGTATAAGGAAACAATTGCAGCATTCCAATTTAGACTTAAGGATCTGGTTCCCTGTGAGCAGCATGTTGGGGCAAATGCGTGGGCTGTTTGTAAATGCTGTATATGTTGTAATCAACTTTGATTTCACCACTCAAACTTACTTTTAGGTATTAATTTTAGAAAAAAAACTCCTGACAATGGCTTTGGACATCTAATCTGTGCATGCAGTTCATAAAACAGTTTTTGTGGGATTTTTGGTTTGTTCGTTTTTCTTAATTCTCTAATTCCAGCCATACCATGCAACCAGATTTAGCCTCAATCTGAGCTCTGATCTCTGAAATTAAGGTGTCCCCAACTGTTAATCAATGCAAAACCTTGTCTTATGTAATTAGCTCATCAGACATTTGTACAGGATTGCAAAACTTAGAAAAACCTGGCTACTTCCAAGTAAATGGGCAAGCAGTTTTTAGGACACACCAAATAAATGGGTAAGGAGGTTTTGGGACACATGAGGAAAGTAAAAGAACTTTAAGTTCATCAACGGGGTAATAAAAATAAAGCAAATAGTTGGGTGACACATTTGTGTGAACGTGACCTTGGCTCTTGGATCAAATAGCGAATACATGTATGTCGTGTTTGTCTGAATGTGACCTCTCCTTGGTTCAAATATCGATCATAAATCAAACCCCAGCTTTTGATGTACATGCAGAGGGAACGGCCTCTTAAATGACGCACCAGTTCTCCATTCCTCAGCAGTTGTGGTCTCCACATGTCAGTGTTCAGCACACACACCCAGCATGTGTGGCAGTATGTTCAGTCAGCTTCATTGCCTACCAGGTGTTGTCACAAAGGCTTTAGAATTTGTAGAACTTTGAAGCACAAACTGCTATGGCTTTTGTGATTAACACATGTAATCATTTGAATTCTCCTCAAGCACGGAATAGTTTGAGTGGAGTATAACAGTGATTTGAAGAGATACTGACATTGAAATCGATTGGATAAAGAGGAAAACTTGAGGATTCATTAGGGAGAGGAAAGGGAAAAGGTGGAGTGTGTTCTAAGTGTAAAGTTGTAAATGAAACAGTGGAGTGGTGTTTTCGTTAGAAGCTCTGGTGAGCTGTGAGCAGTATTGGTGGAACTGTAGTGAACCTGAAAGGCAGCACATGGCAGAGAATGCATACTACTCTGTAACATAGTGGTTACTAAAATATTGCCATGGCTTAATTTCTTGCAGAAAATAAATTCTTATTGTCCTTTTGAATCTCTTGTTAATAAAATATACTTTCTTCGGTGGTTATGCCTCAAAAATACTGGATGTTATGAACTCCAATATGAATATTTGCTTCAAGTGCATTAACAACTAATGTAATAAATTGAATAATCTTCCCTCATACTGCTTTCCAAGCTTTTTTTTTTTTTTAAAAACCACATTAACAATAGTATCTTGATTCTATAGGTTAGGCTAGTAGTCAGTTTGACTGTAAAAATGGAAACAGACACCATTACAAATTGGGAGATTTTTAGGCCTTCTGTGTATCTGGACTTTAAGAGTTGAAGCAAGATGGAAGACTTTGTTAACACAAAGTTTTTCACTTGGGTCTTTGGCAGCGCTTGCTTGGCTTTGGAACCATCTAAATTTCAGACTGGATTATAGTGTAGTTAAAAAAATACAAAAACCTAGAAACTCAAAATACACAAAGCAAGCAACCAACCGAAAAATGAAAAGAAAGAGAAAGAAAAAAAAAACAAAAATCCCCAAAGCCCCACAAACAAACAAAAAACCCAAAGCAACAAAGACCCGTCCATAAACACTTCTTGAAGTAAATAGTAAAGTGAGAGAGAGCATTATAGGTTTTTCAATAACCCTAAATATAGTATTATATAGTTTGTTAATTTATATTACTATTGACTAATACTGAAGTCCTGAATAGGCAGTTCTTTAAAAGATTCAGCAGACATGGATTTAAACGAGGTTTGAAAGCTTTTGACATACAGCTATTTCTGGCTTTAGTTTCCATTCAGCATTCACTAGACAGAGAAGTCAAGTCTTCCTTTTCCTAATTACAGAAACCTCCAAAGCATTTACTTTTTGGATATGAAAGCTCACATTTAGAGGAGAAAATAAAAAAAAAAAAAACAATCAAAAAATCTCAAAGTCATGTTGGTATTCTATGCAGACTTGAAGCTATTTGAGCTTGAAGGCAGTTCAAACAACAACTCAGTTTCCACTCTTTACAATATGGGATTTTCCTTATATCAGAAGGACCTTGATGCAAATTTGAGTAATGCCATGTTTGATATATCCATTTATGTGGAAGAAAGCAAGCATGATTGCAGATAGGTGTAAACTTGAGGCAATAGACCTGTAAGTCTCGTCTGTGGAGCCTGGAGGCAAATGTTGCAAAACCTTCCTGTCCCATTGCTGATGAAACCAAATCTAGCTCCTGTTGGTAAAGAGGTTGCAGGGGCTTCTTTAAACACAGGCTTCAGATCTTACTGTGCTGATAACCAGGAGCTGTGGTCTTTCTTTACATCCAAAGCTGAGCTGTCTGATAGAGGCTGACTAGTCTAATAGTGTGGATGAAATATGGTGAAATCTATTTCCTGGTCTAATATGAAATCAGTGTAAATATAAAGTGTTCTGAATGGAGTTCCTAGTTACCAGGATCTTGAGGGGCTTGTTGAAGTTAAAATTCTCCATTAGAAAGCCACTTGATGCTAGAATGTTATTTTATTCTTTACAAGCAGCAGAACTTTGTTTGAGCTAGATTCTACTCTCAGCTTCAGTTTCCAGCATTGGAACTTTAATTTCATTTTTGTTATTTATTTATTGGACCATGTTGCATCAACTCAGAGTAAATGCCCATATCTTCCATTTACTGGATTTCAGTGGCAGTTATACTGCTGGAAGGTGAGTGTCTGTGGGATGTGCACCTAGCAGCCTGCACAACAGTTCCATGGCCCTGCCAAAAGATGGTAATACCCCTTAATCTGATAGAGGTGCTGTCTGATCTGTAAAGCAGTTTTCACCTCTCACAGAAGACCAAAGAGGCATTGGCTTCTTCACTTCAGGCAGTGCAGGTGCCTCATTTGCAGACCCAGCCAGTCCACAGAGTCACTGGATTCTGCAGAGGAGGTTCAGGCTGTACATGCAGTTATTTTTTGGCCATGCAGCACATGTATCCCTCTTCCCAGCTGCTTATTTCTGCTCTCTTCATTGAGCCAGCACTAATATTTGTAAGGCTTTGCAGTGAACTGGATCAGGGAAGTGGTCGGATTGAAAAGTACCACATTTTTAGTGTGTCATCATGGCCTTAAAGATCAGTCATGGCTCTGCAAATTCCATTGAGCTCCAGTCAACCCAAACACGTTAAGTGAGCTGTTCGACGTTAGGTGAGATGAATTACCTCTCTTATTTCTGTTTGCTAGAAATTAATTTCCACTTTGTCATTTTTTTCTCCATTAGTGACTGCATTTGTTGTGTGAAAGTGAGAGGGTATGACATTTCAAATAAATACTTTTATTATCTCCTGAATAGTTTTGTTGCTGTCCTGTTACTAGTTAATTCTTAAACAGTAATCTTGGCAAAACAATTTTTAAAACTATTTAGTGTATAATAAATGTGTTACATAAGTGAAAGAAAGCATTGGAGGAAATTGTGGATATGTAATCTTGAAGGTCTAGAAAGCAGTTGAATAGTTTAAAGCAGGAAGGTCACATTTAAAAGGAGGGTGAGTGGTCCTGTTCAGAGACATTGATCTGTAACATACACTAGCCAATGCCATTTAAAATCCAGTGGGACAGAAAATCCAGGGACAAAGAAATGCAGCTTCCTTGCTCAGTAAGTTCTCCTTAAGTTTGGCTGAGTTATATAAAACCAAAAAAACATTCCAATGTTGTTTTTACCTTTGTCATGGCTTAACCCCAGGAGGCAACCAAGACCCACTTGCTGACTCCCCTGCCATGGGGCTGGGGAGAGAAATGGAATCAAGGTTGCGTAGAATTTTTTCCTACGTGACTTTTAAGATCCTAACTCTATAGCTTTGCTATCAATTTTCAAAATTAGGGTAGATGTATTTTGATTTCTTTTAAAAGCAAGGATACTTATATGTTGCATGTGGTGTCTTGAAGTACAGCTGAGTAAAGAGAAAAAAGATGAAGTTTTTCTGGATGGGTGTTTTTGGAGAGAGGGTGTGCAACCGGCAGTCTTGATGAAGGAATGGCTTACAAAAATTTTTCATCATGTGCATAGAAAATGTTCTCTCTTAAGTTCTTAATGCTTATAAAAATATAAAATGGTGTGAGTATGTAAGGTTACAAACTATGAAAACTGAATGAATTGTCATGCAATAGAGGAGAAAATAAGCATCCTTTCCCAGGTAAAGTCTGGGTGTCGCACTTCAGGTACTGAATCTTATTTTACATTCGTTTTTGAGTTGAATCAGGATATTGCAAATATTCTGCAACTTACATACTCAAGGCTCTTCCTATCCACTGAAGTTTTCTAAAAGTGTCTATTGCAATCACTAGTTTTACATGTGATGTTTTCAGCTCCAGCATTCCCAAGATGACCTAGAGGTAATGATTGTTTCAACTTTAACCCTGGTATTTGCAAGCAAGCCCTTTACACGATCAATTTGTTTGTGCAGTAAGTTCAGACTTTGTTACTGCTTCCCAGAGACCTTTGCATCTCAGAAGCCTGTTTCCTTACAGGGATTATCCCTGATGTGGCAAGTATTGAATGTGGAAGGGCTGGAGGTTTAGTATCCCTCCATTCCTTTCCAAAAATGAAGCAAATAACTGATAGCTGCATGTTGAAGTATTTTTCTTTAATAATCTGACTGATTTCTTTGGGACTGGTTTCAAGTTTATAGGTAAGTTACTCAGTGGGTATTCACAACGAGGTGGTGGGAAAGGACTTATTGTGAAAATAGACATATTTCAGAAATAGGAGGATTGTGAGAGAGTAAAGTCTGTTTAACCTTAAAACTGTACTTACATGAAATTTTGTCTTTGTTTTTCTATGTTCTATTCTCTTGTTTTCAGTTTGTGTATGTTGGTACTTGGAGGTAAGAAAGAGGTTATGGAAACTAAAGTATTGTATGGGAAACAGAGAAAATCCTCTGCAAATGTCTTTGTGGCACAGACTTTTTGTAAATACTTAGAAGACAATTCTTTGAGTGGAATCATTATGCTACAGCTACTTCATCTACTGTTGTAACATGTACAGGGCTTTTTGTAAAGTGAAATACTCCCTGTGAATATTAAATGAAGTTCATAGTCATTACCCTTTTTATTTTAGAAGCCTTTTTTCATTCAGGCAAGGATCAATGCATATTATGTGAAACCTGCCAATGAAAGCACATGCACATGTAAACATGCACAGAACTCAGAGAAGCCAGAAGGCAGTTTACTGCATAAATACTAGACATATTACTTAAAGATTTTCTGTGCTTATAAAAAAATTAATTGTCAGTATTGTGAATATTAGTATATTTTGACAGTCTTCAGAAATTGTGATGTTGTCTCCATGCTTGCTCGAGTACCAGTTAATCATTGACAAGAGCTCTAATGATTAAGCAGCTGTAATTTACTTGTAGTGTTTGAAAGTACAAAAGGGTATGTAATTTAATAGTTAAAACAAGAAGCACTCAATTTATGTTTCACTAGCTATTAGGTTGTTTTTACAGAAATTTAGCTAAAAAAGCTGCTGAATTTTACATGTAGACTGTAAACGTGGAAAACTATGGTGCGATCTGGGTGATACCAGGCAGCTGTTGCCATGTTCAGAGATCAGCTCTCAAGCCTTTTCTTTGCTTTCCTGTCAGATAATGCCTATTTCGGTTGAAGGTTTACTTCATTGTTCACTTAATCTTTGAAAAAACTTGTGCTGGATGAAGAAGGGATACTTGGAGAGGTGTATGTGATTTGGTAGGGAGCCCTGGGTACAAGAAGCCCCCTGCCTACTAGAACCTCCCCAGGATAGCTCTGCTGCGTGTCTGCAGAGGAATACAATGTTTCTGTGCTGTGAATAACTGGTTTAGCCCGGGAGAACTTCATGGAGAGCCCACTGGAAGAGTGGTGCCAGTAATATGCTCTGCCATTCCTCTCTTCTTTTTCCTGATGGCTCCTTAGGGAGACAAATTTGGTAGTTTCCTTTGGCTTGCTGGAGGTTTCTTTATACTTTCCCCCATCACAAAATAGATACATCACAGGAATAGGAATTTAACTTTGTTTTCACAAATACATAGAAGGAATTTCTCATTTCTGAGTTTGAGTATGTTCTGGTTATGTCAGGGATGTGGATAGATAACTCAGAGCAAACAGCACAGTTTGTTCCAGGTGTTACTGGGCTTATCCACGCTGTACATCCAGCTCTCACCCACTGTCGATACAGTAATGTACCTGTTGTCCAAAACTGGTGTTGGAAACCATGGATAAATTCCCATACTTAATCTCCTACATATTCTTTCTTGCTGCACTATGTGATGTAGAAATTATTTTCCATTTTAGTTAAAACTATCCTGTTTCAAAGAAATTGGGTGAATAGATCTGTGATAATGGTCTTTGTAGACTGAGATGGCAAGTTAGTAATAGTGACAGCATCCCATTTATT
>VZTN01024206.1:0-63373 GCA_013400515.1 Erpornis zantholeuca
ATTCCTGACGTGGTCATTTATGTGAGTTCATATAAAAATGTGTACGAACATTAACTCTTTCCCTATGGTCTTTCACTACATGCTCCCCTTGCCATGTTTAAACTGTCCAAAAAAGAAAGCAGCTGAAAACTCTTTTCATGGACTATTGACAAGAGCATGTAGTGACAGAACAAGGGGGAAAGGCTTCAAACTGAAAGAGAGTAGGTTTAGATTGGATGTTAGGAAGAAAACCTTTACTGAGAAGTTGGTGAGACACTGGCACAGGTTTCCCAGAGAAGCTGTGGCTGCTCCATGCCTGGAAGTATTCACAAGCCCTGACACAGGGGTTGTAGCAACCAGCTAACAGTCATAGCTCAAACATCACCTTGCTTAGGGAATGCGTTTCAAAGACAAGGGAGGTATGTAATCAAAAAAAAACACCAGCTCAGGAGAATTATACTGCTACAGGGAAGGTGAGCTGTCTCTTAGGGAATTAGTAAACCTTTACATTACCCCTGGTGGATTCTTGCTACCCTAGCTGAACCTAATGGGATAACCTGTCCATAAAGCCAAACATGGGAAGGTTGAAGAATTCCTTGAAACAGAGTTCTCCTACAGCTGCTGGACACCTGTGTTATGACCACGGTAGGTCATTGCTCACCATGCTGCCAAAGGGTCTTCCAGGGCAAAGGGACAACTCCATGCCTTGACTGTGTGCCCCCGTTGCCCTTCTGTGCTCTGTGTTGTCCCACTGTAGCTTTTAAGGTCCACAGAGTGAACCAACTCACAGACCTCTGTGAAAAATTACTGACTTAGCAGGGCAGGTTACTTTTGATTCAGGGCTCAGGTCAGTTCACCAGCTGCATTTATATGATGGCCGCTCAATGCACTTGTCTGGGTGCACAATCAGGGAAGGGAGAGGAAAACAAGGCAAAGAACCCTCAAAATAGTCTTCTTAAGATGACTTCACAGCTGAGGACAAGTTACTGTGAAATAACAGAGTTAAGCCATTATTAACAGAAAATACCTGAGGGCTTTGAATCAAAATCATAAAATCTTTTAGATTGGAAAAGAACTCTAAAATCATTGAATCCAACCATTAACCCAGCACTGCCAAGTCTGCCACTAAACCATGTTCCTCAGTGCCACATCTACACATCGAAATACATCTATGGCTGGTGACTCCACAAATTCCCTGGGCAGTCTGTTCAAATGCCTGATAGCCCTTTCAATGTAGAAATTTTTTGCTAACACCCAATCTAAACCTTTCCTGGAGCAACTTGAGGCTGTTTCCTCTTGTCTGGCTGCAGCCTCCTGTCTGGTAGTTGTAGAGAGAGAGAAGGTCTTCCCTGAGCCTCGTTTTCTCCAGCTAAACACCCCAAGCTCCTGCAGCTGCTCCTCACCAGACTTGTGCTCCAGACCCTTTACCACATACCTTTACCTACTAATTACAGTAGACCAAATGCCAATTGTCTTCAAGCTCATGTTAAGCCAACTGAAAGCTCCAGGTTTTGTGTGATCAGGAGGACTTCACCTGATGCCTCATGTGGCCAAATTTTCCCAGGTGCTAGTATTCACAAACAATTTTTTATGATGGTATAGCTGTGCCTTTATCCTTGTGTGCCCTACAGAATATGAGGCTGGACCTGTCTAATGACAACAACCATGCCTATTGAAAGAGCATATTTATATATACCAATAAAACTTTGCACAATGCTAATTTGAATTTGTAAATTTGTGGTTCTTGCAAAGGGTTTTTTCAATATATAAGTCACTGTTCTGAAAACTCCCAGGATGAGCTATCTATCAGACTTGAAGTCAGATGTCCCCCAAAAAGAGAGCTAGAGAGCTTAAAGAATAAACTTTACCTCATCAAAAGATTCTAACAGGATTCCACATGAAGTATTTTTGCTTAAACCCCTTGAAGGTCTTTCTTGGTATAAAACAGGGAAGTTATTGGATCCAGGAAAAAAATTGCATAATAGCTACACAATCTTTTGTCTGGCAAGTCCTTAAATGTAGGTGTTTAAGTGTACATTGCCTTTCCAATTCTTTTCACACTGTTTGCAGTAAACAGGCAGAACTGAAATGAGGATAGTGGGTATTTCTCTAAATTACTCCACTTTCACAAATGGATTCATATTGATTTTGTGAATACATCTTCCAAAACAAATAATCTGTTTCTGCCAGCTAGATGTGCCAGGCTCTACTTCAACTTAATTACCACACAAACTTGCACAAGCTTGAAATAAAACCTTGCTAGCTGAAAATGAAGAAATTTTACCACATCTTGGTACCCTAATTTCTTCAAGCAGATCACAGAATAACCACCTGATTTATACTTTTTCCACCTCTCCCCATGAAGTCACCCCTCTCCAGTCAAAATGTGAATACTGTGGTCCCTGCTACCCAGCTTTTACATCAGTGGCTGTAAGTGCTGCAGCTATTGCTGCTTCCTAATAGATTTATGTGTTATCTATGCAAATCCCTTGTGCTATGAACACAAATCATGCTTCTCTTGAGCTTAGAAATCCCTTAAGATAATGCTGCCTAAATTATAGCCTTGCTGAAAATACCTTTCAGTTTTTGAACAGCTGTGTGTTTGAGCTCACTGCTAACTTAAGGCAATTGGATCATCTGGCTAAACTTTATTTCAAGGTTTGCTTTGGCAGTAGCCTGGCTGTTAAATATTGATGAATCTCTATTTGAAAGAAAAACTGTTTGTGCAGAGGTCTCAGCAGAGATGGCAGGCAAGGAATATCATTTGGAACTGCAGAGCCATACATCTGTGTTGGACAGAGCCCGTGTTGTTGCTCTGCTTGCTCTGCGTTATATGAAAAGGAGTGTTTGGGAACAGAGGGAACTCTGCCTCTTCCCACCAGTCCCTTCCTTGTGCACTGGCTGAGATGATTCCTCTCAGCAGGAGCTCATTGTTCCTTCCCTGGCAGGAGTCAGTGACGATTCGGGGAGAAGCTGCCACAGTGCAGAGCGAGGCAGGGAAAGAAACCAAAGGGGAAATACAGAAAAGGAGGGAGTACAAAGCAAGATTGCAGAATCCCCTAGAACATGAATATATATTTTATGTGTTTCTGCAGTGATTGCTGTAAGGAAATGGCCAAAGCTCTGGCTCAGAGTCCTATTCCCATCACTGTGTTTTAGGAACACAGGACTTCCAACATTCTTCTCATTCCAGGTCTCACACAACACAGTTCTGAGCACCAGAACTTCAGATTCCCAGAAGTTTCCTGCAACTAGTTAATATAGACTGATCTTTTCACATAGCACCATCTAATATCTGGGTCAATAGTGAGGTTAAAAGAGATATAAATGAAAATCAGTCTTTTCAGAGAAGAAGTGATAGTATCAAAGGGAAGGTGCCATCTAAAGCCAGAAAATTGCTTTTTAAATTAATTTAAGGAACTTAAGGAACAAAGATGTACGCTGTAGTTCCCAGAATCAAAAAAAAATTGCAGTATATTGAACTAGAGTAAAATAAGCACAAAAATATCTTCTTTTTCCCCTGAAACTCAGATAACAACACTTGGAAAATAGCTCATCACTGGAAGCTGACAGTGCTGGGCCTGTTTGTTTCAAATGACCACTTTTAGTTACTTTGCTGACACTCAGTAAATGGAAGAAAGCAGGTGGGGTTTAGCAGAAAACTGGAGAGGCCTAACTTCTTAGAGTTTTCTTTTAGTTTAAATCTCAGAGAGAGAGAGAGCGAAACAGAGAGTGGTAGCTCTGCTACGCCCAAAATGCAAGATCCAAGAACATGGGGATACGTTATCCTAAAAGTTATTCAGCTGAATCTAGAAATTTTAATAATATATCAGGGCTACATTGTGCACACATCTATTTAAAAGTCATTGCTGCCTCCAATAAGAGATTTATTGATCAATCACTACAGAACTGGAAACTCAGAGACTGTGGGATTTTAAATTCAGAGTACTATTGGCAACTGTTTCAGGTACCAAAACAAATTTTGCACAATATTAAAAATGTAACTAAAAAGAAGATGCTGTTTAATACAATTTTATGGATTGGAAAATATTTGTTTGAACATCTGTTATCAAATTAGAATCTGAAAACATTCTCACAGCATTTTGCTTTTACCAAAATTTTTGGGGTTTAATACAGGAATAATGCAGTCAAAGTAAAACAAACAAACAAAATAGCTGAAAGGACTAGATTTGGGGATGCACTTTGAATTATGGGATCTCCTACATAAGAGTAAAACATTAGCTTTTGTACTTGTAGCATTTAAAAACATTTTGCAACATTGTTAGTAAGTATACCTAGAGCAGCATGGTAGTGAATGAGCATTGAAATTTTCCAGCAGAAAACAAGTAGAGTCAAATTCCAACATATGTAAAACTGATGCAAATCAATTTCCTGTCTGGGCTGAAAATCAAAGCTGGTTTTGATCCAAGTACTGTGCATAAATCAGGTATTCATCATATGTAAATTGGTACAGTTTCACTCCTTCCCTTTCAGTCATACTATTCCAAAGGATAATTTTTCTCCTGTATACATATGTACTCCACAAGCTGATCAGTTTAAAGCTCAGCCAGCCATATATTCAAATCATTCATGCCTTTACAAAAAGCAGTGAGTCACATAGGTGACTGAAGTATCGTTCTTGTGGCTGCAATGACATTAAAGATGTTAGTGTTTGACTCTGCTCAGGTGTTTCCATCCAACCAGAGCCCTCTAAAAAAATAGGAATTGAGCCTCTAAAAAGAAAAAAATCCCCTGAGGAAGGAACTTTTAAAATATATTACAAATAAATTCATGATACTCACAGTTATGACAAGGAAGAAAAAGAAATTTAGATTACAGAGGGACCAAGTCCTATTTGGAAAGCTTCATCAGGTAGAAGCATTGCTACAAAGCCATTTTTAGTTTCAATGTGTTCAAAAGGAAAGGAGATATTCTTTGTTCAGTGACTGGTATGTTTGAGGATGGCTTTGTCTTTGAAGAACTTTTTCTTAAAATTGTAGATGGGTTCAAGATGAAAATGGACAAAAACACAGAAAAAATCCATTACAAACACGTAAAAACTACAAAAAGTACATAGGAATACTGGGCTTTCCTGCGTTAGTTAAGTTCAGATTTCAGATTCTAGCTTCCATTTCAGCTGATGCCAAAGTTTGGGTCTTAATATGGATAACAAACATGGAAAAGCTGGCACTGATACAGGCCAGGCAATTCACTTCAAACAAATGAATATTAGATCCAGAATATGATAGACCATGTTTTGGCTTCATTCTCTGAGGAGGCAAGATAAGAGATCATTCTGTATTCAGTGTGGTGGGCTGGTGATGCATGGAAACTGAGGAAAATCAGCAGTGTGTTTATGGTTTTCATGTAATGGAAACACTGTTTTTATTATGGAAGAGCTTAACATAACCTTCAGCATGAAGCATGACCTCCCTTGGTGACATAGACCATGGTCATGTGAACAGGTGGACATTGTTATCTAAATTGCTATAAGTTGATTTGTTCACTAATTTGGGACAATCATGTCTGAAGGCTCCTGTAATTTATCAACAGGGTTTTTTTTTCCACTACTATTTGAATAGATCACATTTATCTTCTCTGCAAGCCCACAAAGCCCTAACTCCTTGCACAGGCTAGAAATAAAGTTGTAGTTGCATTCCAGAAGAATGATGCCTGCCAGAGAGTCATGCTGAGGATGAGACATCATTGAACTGAAATGTGTTTAAGGCTATTGAATTTGCTCTACATCTTTTATTATATGAGGTAATCCTGCAGGTACAGGGGAATACTTAGTGAGTGACTTCTCAGAAACTATTGGACTGGTCAAAGCTTCATATACTGCTAGTGATTTCCAGTCCTGAAGGAAGAAATTGATAACTGATTGGAAAATATTGCCTACAGGAGAAGTTAGGAAACTTGAGGATATATTACCTCCTGAAAGACACTCAGCTGTGCCAGTGACTTGGGTTTCCCAAGTGAGAAAGGAATTGAATGCAGTGAAAATAGATTCTAAGGCACTACATTCTCCTTGATAGCTCCCCTGAGTCCACCAGGAAAAGCACAGGACTTGCTGCACCTCTCAGAGGCAGGAAGAAAGAATGAAACACCTATCCATGTGCACCTCTGCAGGATGTTGGTGTTCCTTCTTATCTGCAAATTCAGACCAGCTGAGCAGTGTCGATCGATATCCTATTGGAGAATTCACATCTCGATTTCTCTGGGAATTCCCTGGCATACCCATGTGATGCAGTATAAACCCAGAAACGCAAAGAAAACTAAGTCTCTGTGCATAAACCAGAAAGAACTTAGAAGGTTCAAAATATTCCCCAACACGAGATTAAAACAAAAAGAGATTAAATGTTGATGCCAAAAATTGATGTATTTTATTTCTCAAAGTCAAAGGCAAAGAGAAGGAAAGAGAAAAGAAAGACAGACATAGAGAAAGAAGTGTGTGGGGGGTGGGGGACAGGGAGAGAGTGGCAGGGGTTGGGTGAGAGCACATCACCCATTCGGGAGTCCCAGCCATGTCTCGTTGCTCACCTCCATCTGGCTTCTGGGTGCTGAGGGTCCCCATGGCTGCTCCCACACACTGTGGCACACCCAGGAGTACAGAATGTCAGGGATTAATCCACACTTGTGGCAGGTGGGAACGCCCACGTGCCTCCCTTGCAGGGCCAGTGTGACCCTGTCCCTGCCGCACTGAGGGTCTGTGCCATCATCTCTGGTGCTCTGGTGCAGGCTCTGGGGACCCCTTTGAGGGGCCTTTGCTGGGCCATGTCACCCCCTCTGCTGTGGGTAAGCTTTTTCCCCCCGGGTGAAGGGCCCTCAGCTGGGCTCCCCTGCACAGGGGACAATGGGTGGTCACTGCCCCTCTGACCACAGGCTTTTCTAACACACCCAAAGCCTCTCTCCCCCCGCCTTTGGTGCGAGGGTCTGTGCGAGCCTGGCAGCTGATAGCCCTGGGGCAGTGGCCTCCACCTTGGAGTGCTGGAGCTTATGCTTTGTGAATGACCCTAGCCCTGAGGCTTTATTTTATCTTCATCAGTGAGCAGGTCCAGGGCCTCTCAGAGCCCCATTCAGGGTGTGGTAGTCTTCTCTGCAGCTTTTTACAGTTTTAAAAGTCCTTCATGAAAATGTTTAAGTCATGAAGTATAATATTTCAGTCTCTGACACATACCTCTGTTAGTGAAGAGCACTGAGTGCAACTGATGCCTCTTTTTACAGCAATAAGACAACACTCCCTAATTCTAGCTCATTTTGCCCAGCAGTGATCATCACACTCTTTGCAGAGTCTCTTAAAGCAGCTGTTTCTTCTGGAAGTCTGTTTCAGGGATTTAGTAGTCAGTTCCATTTGATTTCTCCATTGAGTCCCAATGGAGAAAAAGAAAAAGCAAGTAAGGACCAGGTATAGACTAGCTTAGAAACACAGGAATTCCAGGAAAAGAGGAGCAGGATTTGCCCATTGTTTATAAACTGAGGAAACAGGTTAACTCTTTTATGTGTATTTTAATACTTTGTGCTTCATCTGAAAGGAAAAGCATTTCAAAATGGGACCTAAAAATTCTAGTGGCATCTTCATCAGAGATAAGCATCACTTGTTAAGCTGATAATATTCTTCTTCCCCCCCAGGAGCTTTGTGATCACAGACTCCTGAAAACAAAGCAGCACCATATTTAGTGTATTATTCACCTGGAACCTTGCCAGGCACACCAGACGAAGAGATTTATCACATCCCCTGTGCTTTCAATTGACATGTTGCTTGTTGATACAGGGGATGGTGTTTCTGAAGCAAGATAGTGTGGGCCCCATACAGAAATTCTAAATATAATCTGATCCATTCAAGCCAGGGAGAGATATGGTATTGATTAGAGATGGACAAGTCTCTTCACCTTTTCTGAATAAGACAGAAAAGTGTAATGAACGTGTTGGAAAGATGACCACTTTCTCCTCACAAAACATTACCTTAACATATCTTTGGCCTATTCCCAGATTTCCTTTCAAATCCAGTTTCCCCTCAGGAGTGGAGAAGTCTCATGCTAATTGTAGTCTCATTTCTAGTGAGTTGGATGTTAGCAGAAGCTCTGTTTTATTATTACCCCCTCTTATGCCAGGAAAACATGCAGCAAAGTGTGGTGTGATGATGAGGTGTTCACATGGCAGCAGGTGTATCAGTTGCCCCAGATGTTGTACTTTCATCTCTTCCATCAGCTGGAATCCTTTCAGACTTTTACAGCTACACTGATACAAGGGCAGTGTAGAAGCTTTGTCTCTATGAAAGGTCTAATTCCTATCCAGTGCTTGATGGTGGGTTATTTCAGAGGCCTTACACATATTTCTCACTTTTCTGGAAGGTGTAGGAGAAAGCAGGAGGGCAGTCTAGCAGCATATCCTTGCCAGTGTCTTACTGAACACATATTTCAACTACAAGAGGAAAGGGAGGTAAAACAGTGCCTGATGAGTTGCACTGAGCAGGCTGCAAGAGCTCCTCAGAAAGCTGTGCTGAGTGTAGGGTGAGAGCTCTGGAGCAGCCCTGGCAGTGCACTGGATACTTTAAAGCCTTGGGGACTTTTTGCAGTAACAGCTAAACCTCAGCAGTGCACAAGTACCCAGGACTTTTGCTGAGGGCAGCCACATGTTCCTCACCTGTCGTCGCAGGTATTGCATGACTGGAAGTAAATTTGGCCTGTGACCAATGTTCAGGCTTGTGCCACCTGTTCTGGGACCCCACACAGAGCTTCACCCCCCAGCAGGCCATGTGGGCACAGGTTTTGGTCCGAGGACAAGGTGGTGAGTCAGGAGTGGCCATTGCCACAAGGAGCAGGTGAGCACCCACAGAATATGCTGTGGCAGAGCCCAGCCTGTCCTGGTGCAGTGATTTTCGTGTGCACTGGAGATTGAATCTCATCATGCTACTGCTTTCAGGTGCTTCTGCAGGCCATTGGCTTGATGTTTGCATTTCCCCTTCCTGAGAAAGCTGATTACAAACCTTTTGCCATACATTGGATCCATATTGTGAGGATAGAACTAGTTTCGTTCATAGATTTTTTTTTAATCATATTAAAAGCTACCAATGTGAAGTATTTTGCCTTCTTTTCTGAAAAAAAACCACAAAAAAACCCCACCAAAAAAAAAAAAAAAAAAGGTTTCCAGCCATTGAGGTTTTTTTTTGGAAACTCAGGAAATGTCCTTTCTTTCTGAAATTACATTTTATAAAATCAAGACCATGAGCTAAAGATAAAATTTCTGTTTACCGTTCAAATAAACCGACCTCCCTATCCACATAAAATGTGCTTTGTTGCTTTAACATAATTATATAGTTCAGCTTTTATATTTAATGGAGGGGTTTCTGGCACATGTCAGACTGTAGAATGCAGAGAGAGAGAAAGCTATTAGCTCAGTCAGTCTAGATTTTCACTGTCTGAATTACTTTAAGAAGTAGTCACAAAGCAGAGAAAAGAAAAAACATACTGGGACCATTGTTGGATGAGCTGTTGAAGGAACAAGGGGAATACTGAATTTACATTTTACTGTAGTCTAATTGACATCCCTGGGCAATATTCAAAAAATCTGATTTCTGTTTCTGCAAAACATTCCTCTCCCCCCACCAGAGGAATGATGGCCAGAACCCAGTTGCCTGTCACCTCCTAGGATCTGTTTGTACCATGGAGCTGCAGTTATGATTAGTTTTAATTTTTTTTCCCATTTCCAGAAAGTTTGTTAACAGATTTTGGACTGTGCAACAGAAAAAGTTAACCAGCAAAACAGATAGCAAATCAATAAAAAGCAACAACTGACAGAGTGATCCCACAGAGCTACTCTTTTGGTATTGTCCACACTACTCTCCTGAAATCTGTAGGTTTAAATTATCTCTGGCAAAGGAACAAATGTGCCAATGACTAAGATATTTTGTAAAAAAATAGTCACTGTAAGTGCTGTCACCAGCTGCAGACGTATTTACGACCCAGGAGCTCCAAGTCACATGCCCCTCAAATGGAATTGGAGTTCAAATACTTCTCCTTCCAAGCATTATTGTTTAATTTAATTAGATGTCTCCTTACTCAGTCATCCTGCTGCTGTGGATTTCAGTCCCAAGTGTCTGAACAAGTGTCTGTCCAGCAGACCCATTTGCCTGCATAAGGTAGCCAGACTCTACTTGTGGACAAGTGAGGAAAAGTTGGACAATCTCAGGCCAGAATTCCCCAGTGATCCTAAATTCTGGTGAAACGGCAAGGAAAGAGAATAAAGAAATTCAAGAAGTGCCCATGTGTCAGCACTCAAGCACAGGAAAAGGACTGGCTCCTTGCTGGGGTTCCTGGAAACTCTAACACTCTGGACACAAAATGAAAAGTAGAAAGCCTAAACTCTCTAGAGATGTAAGAATTTAAGCTGTGATTTGGAGCAGCATTTGGAGCTTGGTCCCTTGGAGTCAGGACCAAGCAGAAGTTGAGGGAGCTCCATGATGTTCTGATGTGTCTCGAGGCTGAGGTATAGCAATTGGCCTATAAAATAGGCCCAGACACATTTCTGTGTGGTCAGGAGTTTGCTTCCACTCTGCCTGGGAAGCTCCAAGTCTTTGTGGAAAGAAGCTGGGAAAGAATTCCACTTGATTTTTGAATTCAGTGTCAGCTAATGAGTTTACTGGAGAATATCTTTTAAGGCTTTACTTGGGCTGCAGATAAAAAAGGCGTATGGGAAATAAAAACAAAAGCAAGTTTTGTTGCCAAAGTAAATCTTCTCCGATGGGTACGTACATGAAGGTTTTAAAAAGTGGTTGTACCACATGTAGAGAGAGACAAATCTTCTTTCAGAACTACAGTTACAATATAACCAAAGAAATCCACCATCCTCTGGCAAACCAGAAAAAGCAGTTACCAAGAAATCTTTATCTGTGAAGAGGTGGGGATGTTTCAATATGCAAAGCGGCAGGTCCTTTGGGTTTTACATCCGGCTTGTATTGCTTCCATGTTGTTTCTGAGCCTGAGCAAGCTAATCCTCCATCCAACCCCTGTCAGCTAGACACTATAATTTCGGTTTGGTGCACCTGCTTTAGCCCAAGAAAGACTGGGATTATGTTCTGGTTTATAGCAGAGTCTCAGTAAGCAGTGTCTGGGGTTGTGGTTTTGCCACATTCACTTTGCTGCCTGGACCATTTACTTGCAATTGCAAACTTGACTTTTAATATAATTAGTGGCAGAGCTCTGCTTTTTAATGTCAAAAGATTTCTTGGCTGCTTTTCCCAACCTGCTTCTCCCAGTGCTTGGAGCCCACATTGAGCCTGAAAGCCCATTACTGGCTGTCATCAGTGAAATAAGATATAGAAAAAAAATGCTGATGCATCATTTACTGCAACTGGAAACCACTTAATTAATATACTAGTTTTATGTGTTTAGTAATTAAAATTTAATTAATTCATTGTCCCTGTAAGTGTACAGAAGGAGTAACTACTCCTCTAACAAGCACTTTATTTATTGTTTTAAAGGCAATTGGATATTGTCTTCTGAGAACCAAAACATTCTCTTCATATGCTTCCCTTTTTTCCTTCCAGCTAACTCATGAACTAAGAACTGAATCAGTAGAAATTATGCTCAGAGCTGATGGCTCATCTATTTCCTTTCTTTGGCTGCCTTTACAAGTAGGCAAAGAAGGTGCTGACTTGGCAAGCTTCAGAGCCAAGACTTTTTAAGACCAACTAGTGATTTGGAGTTCTTATGTTTTATATGCCTGGCTTGAAGCACTGTAGAGGCAATTGATTTTCAGAGGAATAGCACTCAGCACTTTGTAGAAATTCAGGCCCTCTCTAGCACTTTCAGAGTTATTGAATACTTCTGGAAACCCGGGCCCAGGTCTTCGAGTTCAGGATCTGACAGTCAAAATCCGGGTGCAGTTTTGCTCCGATGGTTCTGAGGGCTTGGCCTGCCAGAGTCCTTTGGAGCACAGAGGTTCTCCTCAAATATATTTCCACCTTTTCATGCTCCTTTTGTTTCCTGCTCTGTTTAGGAGCTGGGAGGAATTGGCACAGATTTTAGATGAAAATAAAACGCATTATATATGCTCCTTTGGACCCCTGGATGTTGCCGTGACTCAGCTTAGAGCAAGCTGGGAAGTGATCAAGAAATCCAAATAATCCTTCTTGTTTAGTTAAGTTCTAGTTTAAGCTCTGTCGTGACTCTGTACCCCAGTCACTCTAGTTACCATTCCCCTAAGTTCTGTTCCTCTCCTTGTGTTGCCCAAACCCATTCCCCCACCGCCTAGGTGGAGATTCCTTGCCCCTCTCCAGCCATTCCCCCACCCCCTGGGGCAGAGAGCCCTTGTCACTCTCCCCAAGGCACACCCTTTCCTCTGGAAACTTCTACCCCACTCGGTGTGTCATTGGTCCCGTTCCTTAATCCCTCCCCTGCCACCTCATGGTTTGTTGCCATGATGAATCTCCTCCCAAGAACCTCCCCTTCGCCCTTTCCCTGTTGGTCCCTGAGTTTTCCCACCCCCAGTATTAACCCCTTGCACAGCTATGTTTTGGGTATTTAGTCCTTGGATCTGGTGGTGTGTTGGAGGGGTGTTGGTACCCACATGACAGACCCACTCTGACTTCTTTGCCTCTGCTGATGCGTGACAGCATCAGGTAGCAGACTGCCACCCAAAGAGAGACCGCAAGGTCCGCGACACTGCAGCGAGTCACCAGGACATCTGCGGTGGGACGCGGTGGGCCTCAGCCCCTACTGCGTCACCTGGAAGTACTTTGAAGATCAGCTCTGAGAGCACAGGTATTTGGGTGGAAAGCAGAATGAGAGAGTATTTTGAATTTCTTACTTTGGATAGAATTCTAGGTAGATTCGGAGAAGAAGAGTTCTGCTTTCTAGCCGGTGCCTGCTTCAAGTCACAAGTCAGAGAAAAGGAAGAGCTGAAAGCAAGGCCACAAAACGAAGCGTTTTATACGTACACACTCTATCCTGGGGTGCATCAATCCATCAAGGAGTGCAGATAGGGAAAAGTGTGTGCTTTCTGCCTCACTTTCTGGATCATCAGGAAGCGCACTGGTTGACTTCTTTGGCTTCCAGTGAGATGGGGCTACAAACGTTTTTGGGCCACAGTGTGGGAATAGCTAGAGAGGAATAAAGTTTATAAAAATAAACCTGTCTGCATTCCAGCACTTTCTAACCAAGTGAAGCACTGAGAAGAGCAGTACCTACGAAGAAGGGATGATTTTTTTCTGCCCAAATACAGAACAAAAGAAGAGGTCCTTTCACCAGACAAAACTGTCTCAATTTTAACCAGTAGGGACTGTTCCATAATCACTGAACAGGGCTTAGGTTGGCGTGTGTCAAGAAGAACAGGCTGAGACTGAAAAATATAAAAAGAGTGAAATAACAAAAACGTTGTCCGGGGGGGTTTTCTGCAGGTTAAGAAGGAGTTGACCTTAAATCAGCAAATTAAGCTGTCAGTCTAAGATTGACAGCTGTGCTGTGCTATCCAAACTTGAATCATGGGATCCAGAGGCTCTTCAGAGTGGGTTAACTCCACACCTCAAAACAATTGAAATGCCAATTTTATAGATCTCCTAACCAAACTTGGGGTACAAAATGGGAGAGAAGATGGGGGGCATAAATTAGAGCAGTACAGTAATGATAGACCTATAAATGTGCACCAGTCAGTTCTGGAAGAAAGGTTATAGAGAAAGTGAGTAAGTATTGTGATTTCTTTAAATTTCAAGGGAAAAAAAATACTCTGATTTGCTGTTCTCACTAAACTCCTTTTTAGCTATAATCATCGCACCCACATGCGCAAATTTGGACAGAATTTAAAAGCGTGTGACAAATTAACTCCACTCTAAACATTCTTCCAAAGTACCACTTTAGAGAGACTTAACTTAATCATAAACTTAATCATACTACAAGGAGCAGGACAAGGAATATCTAAACATCCAAGAAGTTTACTTTAAGTCATTATAAGCAATAGCTTTCATTCCTTCTCTCTGCCCCACTGCCATCATAATAACCAGCTTTCAGTATCTGAATATTAGATATTTCCCTCCATGCCTAAACTAGTTAAATTACAATGTAAATCTGAATAATATTTATTCCACTAATATGAAATAATCTCCTTAAAAATTCAACATTGTGAAACTTTAAGTAGCTAGAGAAAGCGTAAGTGTTTTCTTAGGAATTCTTCTGCTAATCCTCTATCATACCAACTGAAATAATGTAAGAGAGTAGAATAGGAAAAAACCCCAGCAAATCCTGTATTACTCAGTTACTTTTTAACTGTAGTGAGCTTTGCTTATTTATTGTCAGAGGAGCTTTGCTTTTGGACAAGAATAAAATTACTATATGAAACTCATTATTGTCGTCCAATATTATTATAATTGTAGAAAAGATATCATTATGTGTAGTACGCTGTCCAATTGCACTTCTAGCATTTTACTTGGACTTTCTGTTAGACACCTGATACCTTGGCTGTTAAGTCCATGAGACAAAAGATCAAGGGTTTTTCAAAATTTTTCTTTTCCTTTTTCAAAAAAATTTCAGTATAAACCTCATAATACTGCTCACTATGAAGAAACACGACACTGTAAAGGAAACTAAATTTGCTGACTTTTTAAAGCCACCCTCCATAAGGACTTTTTTTTCAGGCATATCTGGTGCCTTTTAAAGGATCAAATCTGGTTTGAAAAAACTGAACAAACCACCAGTCCTTCAAAAAGGTTGACTTGTAAGTCAGTGAAATTAAAATAGATGAAAATGTCAAACTAGAGACAAAGATCTCTCCTACTTAAATCTGAAGATCTTGCTTCACCAGTCAAATGGCAGAAAGTACAAGAACTCTTGTTTGATGCGTCTCAGACAAAATATTCAAAGTGCATTTCCATATTAAGGAAGTATTTTTCCAAATTAATCGCCAAACTAATCAACAGAATTTCAGCAGAGAAATGTTTATTTTACAGCTATTTCAGGATCACTACTAGCCGGCATACTGCACCGCTTGGGCAAAGCAAGGGGAGAGACTGATCACAAAAAGTAAGGGTAAAAATTCTCTCGGGTTTAGGAGTGCTAAGCTTTGATAAATTCTAAGGAAACATATTTAACCGTAATTTCTAGTTCAGTGCTTCCCATCACACCATTGCTCTAATGTGTAGCTCATATATGTGGAGGCTGAGAATATTTCTTGAGAAAGACTTACAAAAATGGATTGCTAAAATCATGTGATTGAGATGAGGAAGACAAAGAAGGAAAGGAAAACGCCTTCAGGTGTTTAACAGAATAAAGTAAAATTCAGATTTAAAATAATTTTTTTCAAATTCACACCTCCTAAAATCTTAGTTATGCTCAGCAGAATTCTGGTAGATGTACCTTAAAAAGTCATATGTCAGAGATTGCTAGTATCTCAGAATGCAAATAAATTCTCTCTTAATTCTATGAAATTTGTTTGAGGTTAGATAGCAACACTTCTGCATATTGCTCTTGCACAATTTGAAAAGCCAAATGCACATAAATATAATTGGGACAAACAAGTGCATTATAGGACTGTCTTCTCTTCAAAAGCACTCTTCCTCTTGATCTGCTGAAGTCAACACCAAATAGTCCTGTACATAATTCCAGCAACTTGAAAATGTTAAAAAATATAAATGAATAAAGAATCGCTGTCGCTATAGGGCACTAAATGAACAACATGGACACAGTTAGTTTTAAGTAGGAAAAAGCACAGTTTAATTTTTTGACTTCGTATTTATAGATTTTTGACCATGCTCATGGATTGGAGAATAAGGTTGCCTCCTCTCCAACTACACTGGTCACATTAAAAATTTATTAATTTTTCCCTTCTTTAGAGGAAGAATGAAAACAAAAAGAACAGTTAGAAAAACATTGTTTCATTTCTATTAAATGCATGAGACTCTATTGCAAAAATGTAAACAATTCAGAAGGCTGAAAAAATCAAGCAACAAATCACTCTGACATATGAACAATCTTTGACTCTCTTTTATAGGCAAAAAAGGTTAGAAAAATAGATTATCAAATTTTTCCTCTCTGTTGTTTCTCAGAAAAGATAAATCTGTGAAATAATTATTAAGTAATTAAACTCTGTGTCATATATATTATTTAAATATGTTATTAAACTTACAAGCCACCAAGATAAAAAAGGACTAGTACATCTCTCCTGTGAGGAAAGGCTGAGAGAATTGGGATTGTTTAGCCTGGAAAAGAGAAGACTTCAGGGTGACCTTATTGTGGCCTTAAAGTTCCTGAATGAAACCCATGGGAAAGATGGAGAGAGACTATTTACAAGTGCCTGGAGTGACAGGATAAAGGGGAATGGGTTCACACTGCCAGAAAGTAGGTTTAGATCAGATATTAGGAAAAAATTCTTCTCTGTGAGGATGTTGAGGCACTGAAACAGGTTGCCCAGAGAAGCTGTGGCTGCCCCTGTGTCCCTGGAAGTGTTCAAGGCCAGGTTAGATGAGGCTCTGAGCAACCTGGTCTAGAGGAAGGTGTCCCTGCCCATGGCAGGGGGCTGGAACCAGATGTAAGGTCGCTTTCTATGATTCCGTAATTCTAAGAGACCATTCTATGGTTCTGTAATTCTCAGAGACCTGCAGCAAATATGTTGTTCTTGATGAGGCCCAGCTAACTGGGCATGACAACAGTAAGAGATACGCTCTCCCTGGGGAAAGAGGTGCCAAAAAGTCCCTGGCCCCTTTTGCCTACCTGTGCTATTTCCAGTCTGGTGCTAAGGCTTTACAGGAGGAGTTTGCAATGTCTTCAGTGTAAGAGAATTGTTGGGGGAACCACGAAGGTGCCAAGACCCTTCCCTGCTGAGAGGAGTAGATTTCCTGCACAGAGAAAAGAGACTCGGTGTCCCTGTCTGGTTTCTGCCTCTCCAGCAACTCAGTGATCTTTAAGGTCCCTTCCAACCCAGGCCCATTCTATGAATCTATGATTCCATGATTCTGTGCTCATAACTGTGTTTGTGCTGTTGTCAGGTGCCAACACAGACTGAAGCAGCAGATGGGTGGGATGAGAAATTCTGAAATTCTTCTACCCTGAGAAGGTCATGGATGTGGCTTAAATGCCCCAGCAATAAACACCTGGAGATAGTCTGTGTGAATGAAAATACACAGGTGTGGCAACACAACATCAGTCTCTCGGCCTCTATTTCAAGAAATGCATAGGTATCCAAGCAGACTTAGATCTCCTCTTCGTTCTCAGGTCTGACTTGTAATCAATAAGCATTATTAAAGTTAAATCACCTCATCTGCCAAATGCCAGACACAGGATTGTGAAAGCAAAATCTGCAACTAATATCACTCTCAGAGCTGCTCAAAAATAGAAAGTAATAATAAAATATTAACAGTTTAGGAAATGTTAAAATGTAAATACTGAATTTATTTTAGAAAATTCTAGTTTAACTGTTCCTGTTTGTTTTCCCAACATTGTCATTTTCTTTTTTTTACGCTGGACTCCCTGTCTATCTCTTATTCCCTATCAAATATAGCTTATATTTTAGCTGATGATCAAGTCCTGTTCATAGTGCATGAAAAGAGATAAAGTTCGAAGTTATAGTTCATAGAGCAGGCAGCAGAATGAACCACAATTTGCATGAAGTAGCAGGGTTTCCCTTCTGAATCAGAATTTTTAGCCCCGGGGGGATTTCTTTTCTTTTCTTTTCTTTTCTTTTCTTTTCTTTTCTTCTCTTTTCTTTTCTTCTCTTTTCTTCTCTTTTCTTTTCTTCTCTTTTCTTTTCTTTCTTTTCTTTTTATGAATTAAAAATCTGCCTTGTGTTTTTAATTTCATTCAAAATCTGAGAATATCAGAAACTTCTGAAAATACCCAATTACCAAAAGTTTTGCTGTAATCAATGTTTAAAAATATTTAGCAGCCCTCATTTTGAGTTCAATTGAATTTAATTGTAAAATCTCGTTTTTTATACTTTTGGTCAGAAGGTTATCAAAGTCTGTTAGCCAAGCATCCAAAATGTTACAATGCAATTTTAATGATCAATCATAAAGCAACACAAAGCCATCATAAAGGTCATGGATATTAACATTCATTGAACAAACAAAAGATGCAATTGATTTGTGTGAACCAATCTGGTTGGACAATCTGGTGAAAAATGACGAAAAAAGGGATATAAACTTCTTAACTAATATTTCACAGGAATAATTCAGCCAGTTTTTGCACAGAATAAATGTAAGGCTGGAGAAAATGAGGAGGAACAATTAAGCAAATGAATCCCCACCTCTGCAGTGCTGGCTGGCCCGTGGCAATGGCTAAACCTGGGCACCCATTCCAGTGAGTGCTGCCTTCGGAAGAGGGATACATGCAGCAGCTCCTGCTGCTGGTATTTCATCAAGTAAATACTGCAGGGGGTGTAATCAGCAGAATTAATTCAGTTAGACTGTGTCAGAGCCTGCCAAAAACCTGTGCTTGATGGTTCACTTCTTCACGAGCATTTCCAGCAAGTGTGCCACTAGTGCTAAGTGGCTTGGGTGCTGCTGCTGCTACATGAGAAGCTGTAGGAATATGCTGAGCTTTCTAAATGTCTCCATTTTATAACAGTCCATGAAATTCATGCTAATTGATCTGAAAGAAAAAGCAGCTCCCATTCCATTACCCTGTCTTCCAAATGCCTTTTAGGAACCAGCAAAATCAATATGTTTCTGTAAATAAAATGTGAACTATATCTGTGTGGTTACAAATTTGATAAAAAGTGAGCAAATTTAAACTAATAACACCCTAATAAAATACAAATGTCTATATTGACAATTATGTCCCCATGGCCACATTTAACTGGGAAGAAAATAACTAACCTATGAAAACAAATATTTTATAATGGGTTGGAAGTACATGATCTTTAAATTCCAAACCAATCCATGATCATTTACTATTATGAAAGATTTTGTCTTTATGTTTTGCTGTTTTCTAAATTCATTTTAGTGTTGTTATTTTAATTATATTTTAGCCATGTTGAAAAAAGGCCTATGAACCTATGCATGAGCAGGGTCACAGGCAGACACCTGTGGCTGCAGCTGTGGGCAGATGTGTCTGGGTTTGTTGTCCCATGCTATGAAAGTGTGGCTCTGTCTGAGCTCAGCTCTGCACCCTAAGTCCAGCGCTCAGCCAAAGAGCTGCAGCTTTACTGGCCCACGTTTTCTGTAGGAGAAGCTGTCTTTGTAGACTGGAGACTTGCCCTGTTTTCCCAAGCCCAGAGTTAGTCATGCTTCAGTGGAACACCTTTCTATGTGATGCTATCAAAAAGCTCCCCGTGGTGTCCAGGCAGTTTACAGGGTGTGTGCTGGTTGTACCTACCAGTGCCCAGAGTTCTGACCAGACCATTAGCTATGGTTACCAGTTCATTGCCTCTGGTTGTCCCAGTTCTTGTGGCCATTTTGATTCAATGCTGCTTTTTGACTTTTCTTTCTTAACTTCACAAGAAATGCTGCCAGCTCCTCAGTAGTGTGTCCAGCCAAGAGCTAAATGTCTTACAACCGTGAAGCAACCTATTACAACACATCTGTTTCTTTGTTGCCCATCATGAAGTACTGTTGGCTCTCAGAAATGAAAAATCCTGTCAGACACTTTTATTTTAGTTTCTATTATCTATTTTCACTCTGCAAGTCCCCAGTCACTCTTCCAGTTTAACATTCAATTTGCATCCATTTGTAGCAGAAGAAAAAATTATCTCTGTATTTTCAGTAGATGATAAGTCTGCCAGGTGCCTCTAGACCATGACACTAATCAGTTTATGGGAAGTTTCAGCTAAGGCTGGCCTGTCACAGATAAAGTTACATGGTTTTTATATAAATGGACAAAGGCCAAAACCACCTCCTTTCTTTGGGCAAGTGGCATTTTGATTTTGCTCATACGCTGAAACACAAACCACTAATCTTCAGTGTGTCTTAGTTTGAAAGACAGGTCTGCTAAGGAAGGCAGAAACCTCCCTTGGAATAGAAAATGCGACCCCCTCCCCTCCGAATTATTATAATTTTGAAATCAAGGGCTTTCAAGCAGAGATATGGGAAATGGGAATAACAGTTCTTTACTAATGATTATATAAACACATATATAAAGCAAGGCAAACAAACAGCAGTAACCCTGGTGGTGATACCAAACAGAGCAGAGTCCGGTGCAGCCTCTCTGGGCTGTCAGGCAGCGATGTTCCCCCGCGGCTGCAGNGGCGTTGACTCCAAACTGTCCCTGAATTGTTTTCAGCCAGTTTAGTTCTGTAGCTTTCTGCTACAGAACCTCAGCCTGTTAAAGTCCCAAGCCATCTATTAAGACTTAGAACCCATGAACACTGAACATTTTTATACATCAATGCTTTTAAGGTACTATGGTTAGCTACATCACAGAGGAATAACTTGCTGGCTTCATTTCTCTCCTGTGGCATCTAATTTCCACTACACAGTATTTAAACGTGTTTATTCAGTTATGGGTCTGATAGGTTTAGAACTGGCATCTCAGTATCACTCACATTTTCAAAGCTACCACTTGCTATGTTTTCACTACATTTTCCAGACAGGAAAGCAGGTGATTTCTGTATTCATCATGTTCAATCCATCCTATCAAGTTGTTAAGTTCCTCAGTGAAATAGAAAAAGCCCAAATGGTAGTGCCTTGAAAAGGTGCTTTCCAAAAAGATTGAAAAAACATAATTCAACTTGTGCTCTGTTTCAGAGCCCTAGCAATAATTTAGGCATCAAAAATGGAACAAGATAACTCCCCAGTAATTTTTCCCCTGCTAGTACTGTAGAAATATAAATAATATAAATCAAGTTGTAATGTTACTTAGGTTTGGAGTTTATATGGCCCAATCCCAGCATTAGGAATTATTTTCTTTTGATGTCATCTTTCTTAGAAAAAGATTTATAAAGGCATTAATTATGAACTTTTAGTAGAATTGTGTCCTGAAAAGTATAAACTGCCCTTCCAAAAGTGCATCTTCTGATCAGGAAGAGCAGACAGATACACTTGAACCTGGTAACGTTCAGCTGCTCTCACAATGGTTATAATTTAATGCCTCTCCAGGATTTTGGTCCCATTGTCTATATTTCAGAGAAACAAGAAAATGTTTGTTTTATCTTGCGACCCTGCAATAAAAATAAATTATTTGTAAGTGCCACTTTTGGCACTATATGCCTTTTTCTGTGCTCAGCATAAATCAGTGAATGTTTCACTTTTTTTAAATATTAATATTAATATGATCACAGAGTCACATAATTGCTTAGGTTGGAAAATACTCCAAGATCATCAAGTCCAAAATTTGACCAATCACCACCCTCTCAACCAGACCATAGCACCATGTTCCAGTCTTGAACACATCCAGGGGTGATGACTCCCCCATTTCCCTGACAGTTCCAAAGTTTAACAACCCTTTCCCTGAAAAAGTACTCCTGATGTCCAACCTGAACCTCCCCTTGCAATTTGAGGCCATTTCCTCTTGTCCTTTCACTGCTTGCCTGGGAGAAGAGCCCAACCTGCACCTGGCTACACCCTCCTGTCAGGGAGTTGTAGAGAGTGATAAGGTCTCCCTTGAGCCTCCTTTTCTCCAGGCTAAACTGCTCAGCAGAAATACTTTCCATTGCTCCTGCAAAGAATCCCACATCTGCTGTGCATGCATCCTACACTCTGTTTGCAAACATTTGCAAAGCAATGAACTATAGTTTTGTCATCTTTATTCATAGGATGCACACAGGCCTGACACTTGCAGTGTGTGGGGTTTTCTACAGTCCTCTGTAGGGCTCATTTTCATCCTTGCTGCCACATGCCTCCTCTATTTGTAGGTGTCTTGTGTCCTGTTTATTATGGTTTTCCAAAGCTTCATGAAGCTCTGGGCTCAGAATTTCCATAGTGAGTAAGAGCAAATAGTGACAGGACAGGAGGCAATGGATTCAAACTGACTGAAAGTAGGTTTAGATTAAATTTTAGGGAAAAAAAATCTCTTCATTGAGAGTGGTGAGGCACTGAAACAAGTTGCCTGGAGAAGTTGTGGATGCCCCATCCCTGGAAGTGTTCAACATGAGGTTGCATGGGGCTCTGAGCAGCCTGGTCAGGAGGAATGTGTCCCTGTCCACAGCAGAAGGGTTGGAACATGATGATCTTTAAGGTCACTTCCAATCCAGGCCATTCCATGATTCTATGATTCTATGAGGTTGGAGTTCAGAAATCAGGGCCAGTGTCAGAGAGTGGTAACCTGCTGATGGAGCTCTGTCTCACAAGTAGATATCACAGATGTGATAATCCTGTCACCCAATGAATTAGAGCACTAATCACTGCCATTAAAATCTGTGTACCTTCCTTTTCTTGCCAAATTCTAATGGCTTCCTAAGTGATTATTCCTGAACTCTTCCAACAGTTTCTTTACGGGGACTTATCCGGTCATATGAGAAAACTGCAGCAAAGATATCTACAACAGTGTTAGGGATTTAGACTGTGCAATTACAGAAAATACACACTTCTAGGGTGTACTTCAGCTTACTCTGAGGTGGATTCCTTAAATAGATTATTCATATTCCAGAAAATCCTTCTCTCCGATGGCTGTACAAACCGTTCAGGGAAAGAGCAACAACCTAGGTATCTGAAACCAAGTGAGGATTATTAGTATTTCCAGATTTCTGTGAAGGACTCACCGCAAAATATGCCGTATTTTCTTATATCAGTAGAAAGTTCTTTCATGCTTGCACTTCTCTTAAGACTTGTATGTTTCAGTGTTTTGACATGGAGTGCAGAATCCACAGGGTTTGTATAATGAGCAGCTTTCGTACCCACTGTAGCTGAAAACAGTTGAACATACGAGTGTCAGGACCAGATAGGTGGAAAAATAAAATTAATTTCTTCCTATCTTCTGTTTTGATGACGCCTGTGGCTTGAAGGGGCAGCATATAGCACTGTTTAAAATCTCTCCAGCTGTGCTTCACACTTCAGAAAGTATTTTGTTGTACCCCTGCTATGCCTGGTGTTCAGTGATCAGCCTGGGAAAGAAAAACCTTCATGGTAACCTGATTGTGACCTTCCAGTTCCTGAAGGGAGCCTACATGGAAAATGGAGACACTATTTACAAGAGCATGGAGTGACAGGACAAGGGGGAATGGCTTCAGGCTGACAGAAGGTAGGTTTAGGTCAGTGATCACAAAGAAATTCTTTGCTGTGAGGCTGCCCTGGCACAGGTTTCCCAGAGAAGCTGTGGACTCTCCATCCCTGCGAGTGTTCAAGGTCAAGTTGGGTGGTGCTCTGAACAGCCTGGTCTAGAGGAAGGTGTCCCTTCCCATGGCAGGGGGCTGGACCTGTAAGGTCCCTTTGAACCCAGGCCATTCTATGATTCTGTAATGCTAAGAGATCTGCAGCAAATATGTTCTTAACGTGGTCCAGCTAACTGGGCATGACAGCAGTAGGAGCTACATCCTCCTTTGGAATGGGGGAGAAAAAGCTCCTGGCCCTTTTTGCCTACCTGTGCTATTTCCAGTGTGGTCCTAAGGCATTACAAGAGGGGTTTGTAATGCCTTCAGTGTAAGAGAATTGTTGGGGGAACCACGAAGGGGCCAAGGCCCTTCCCTGCTGAGAGGAGTGGAGGAGTTCCTGCCCAGGGAAAGGGAATGTAGATAGGGTGGCCTTTTCTCTTTCCTGCTTCACCAGCAGCAGAATAGTCTGGTAGCTATCTACAGCACGAGCAGTCCAACTAACTTCTCACTGCTGGAAGCATGACAAGAAAAGGGGAAGAATGTTCTAGAATACAAAATGAGACAGATGGTCTGTTAAAAAAATTAGCAGCAGCAAATCTCTCTAAAAGGCAGTTGGGGTTTACCCAGAAAGAAACTGAAAGTGCCAGAGGAAGCCAAATTACTGCTGCTGTTCCAAATTTATGGATGCACAGTTGGGTGAAAGAGGGCCAAAGTCTTCCCTGTATGTGTTTAGGTAGAGATGCCAGTTGTGAATTTAGCAATCAATCAGCAGTCAAGGCAAGGCTGTCCAAATGTAATGTTTGTATTGAATTTTCTGGGCAGGGGTAAGATGAGGATGAGGGTTTTCTCTCTCTCTCCTTTTGTCGTGTCTCCAATTTAACTGTTGGAGGATTCTCAATGCAATACGTCTGTGAATAAGGTAGATGTGATGCTGAGAAGAAATGTATTAAAGCTGTTGGATTGTGCAAGTAACTGATTAGGAATCCCATCCAAGTACTGTATTTCTCTTTGGCCTGTGCTGAGACAGGGAGTATTTCCCCATTTCTGCAGAACTACCAAAGGCCTGTTTCAGCTTCTAGTGTTTTAATTCCAGTAGTTGAAAGCATGTTAACAAGAAATGCAGTCTCTCAAAGGGAAAAAAACTGTTGAATTCTGTAACAATGACATTTGTTTCATTGTAATGAGGTACACCATGCCAGTATGTGTAAAACAATGTGCAAGTGACAAAGTTGTCATCGATGCTTGCACAAAGGCCAAGTTCTAAATTAGCAGAAAATGGACAGAATGACAGCCCTGTGGCTCAGATCAGAGAAGGTTGCACTGGTTGCTAGGGCAGCATGGACTATACTGAAGGATTATGAATGAATAATATATGTTTGGGAATTTAGTTACTGGTGGCTGGAGAAGAAACTGGGGAAACCTTGTGGAAGGTCACTGAGCTATCCGTGTGTAATGGGACCTTTTAGAGGACAGAATTGAGCCCTTTATTTTTTTCAAACACAGGATAGAATTGAAAAAGTAGAGCCTGTGCCCAAACCAAAGATGCCACAGTCACCTGCTATGATGATCACAAAATCCCAGAATGGTTGAGGTTGGAAGGGACCACAGTGGTCATCTGGTCCCACCTCCCTGCTCAAGCAGGGTCACCCCAGAGCACATGGCACAGGATTGTGTCCACATGGTTCTGGAATATCTCCAGTGAGGGAGACTCCACAGCCTCTCTGGGTGATCTGTTCCAGTGCTTGGTCACTGCACAGTGAAGAAGTTCTTCCTCACGTTCAGGTGGAACTTCCTGTGCATCAGTTCCTGCCCATTGCCTCTTGTCCCATTGCTGGCACCACGGAGCAGAGCCTGGTGCATGCTCTGACCCTCCCTGCAGACACTGACAGACATGGATGAGGGCCCCTCTCAGTCACTGAGTGACTCAGCAGAAGTCAGTTTCTCCAGGCATTGGGTCTGCCTAAGCAAGGTGCACAGGACTGTTTTGTGATTATCTTAACAAGAATTTCCCATTTGGATCCAGTGGCCTGTGTTAGTTCTTCTGTGCATGGCCTCTTGGTTATAAGGCCTTTTTGCCTTTCTAGAGAAGTTTAACCATTCTCACAAAGGCAAGCTGTTTCTAGAGGAATGCAGTCAGGGAGAAGCAATACTTGGGAAGGTCAGAAGGTGGAAAGTGGCACAAGTTGTGGAGGTGCAGTGAAACTGGTGTTGCTCTAGTTATAATTGCTAACAGACCCCTAAGTCAATTCACAGTGAATTTGCGCTCCCAGTTAATGCTGAGGCAAAAGAAGCAGGTTCTCACACTGGAAACCTGATATGGAAAACTGTTCCTTAGAAAGAGCCCAGACTCTCTGGGGATTTTAATATTCACATGTGTTCCTGGCATCAGCATGCTTGCCAAAGAAACTGCATTTTCTTGGACAAGCATCGCTTTATAGTCTTCAGTACAAATATGGGGGTCGGGTCACTTTGTGTCTTTTCTTTATTCTTTACTCTGCTGCACCATCCACAAAGACAGAAGCAATAACTCTTTGAAGTTATTAAGGAGCATTTTCTCTGGAAATGTTGAATTAGATTTAAAGAGATAGGGGAGGGAACCAACAAAAGCTGCCACAGAGCAGAGTGAGCAGCAGGGCTCAGTACAATAGGAATGGATGGAGTTAGAAGACTGATACAAAACACTACTTATCTCTTTCCCTATCTTTCAAGTCTCGCAGGGGAAAAAAGACACACAAGAGGAAAAGGGAATCTCTCAAGTGCCCTGGGAGACAGTGAGACAAGTCTGGAATTCCTACCTATTAACCAGGTTGTGATCAGCTCTGCCACTCAGCTGGATTCTGACAGACTTCCCAGGTAAGTGAAAGTCATATCAGAATTGGCTTTATGAGACAAAGTTCATTTCTGTGGTCTGACACAAGGACCCCATATCTATTCTATCACTGTTCTGTGAAAAAGAAATCAAACTTGACCAGCACTAGAACAAGGATGTGTATGCACAGCTACATTCTCGTTTGGTCCCCCTACAAAACTTGTTCCAGAAGTTGTTTCATCCTGCCATGTAAATGTTGCTTTGTACATCCATAGGCTAAATTTTGATTCAGAACAATTTTACTTGAATCAAGCTGCCTAAAGCTTTGGCCTGTTTTGTCTTACAAGTTTTTAATCTCGCCAGTTTCATTATAGTAAGACTAAATGTACATGTCTAAATGTGAAATTTCTAAAGCACTAAAGCAGACTGAAACACCTTTTGAGACAGAAAGCAGTCTTCTGAAAATGCTGATGTACATTTCTGGCCAAGAAGGAACAATATACCAACTCTGTGCTTTCCCAGCATCAGTTCACTCCAGCACCAGTTCGCAGCACAGGGCTGATTTGATTTTCACTGATTGCCAGCAGCCTCAAGGGGCCAGCTGCTTTAGCAGCTGGAGACCAGCCAGGAGTAAAGTGGCCCTGGCCACCAGCCCCTGTGCTGATGGCAGGGGAAGGAGGTGCACAAACTACTGCAGCAACTGTTCAAAGATTGCTGAAATGGGGCAGAAATCCAGCAGCTGCCAGCCACTCTTAATTTTAAGGTCAGCTTTGACCCAGCAAACTGGTGCAAAACCGTCCTCGTGCTTTGGTGGATCTAGCTCCATGCTTGAGCTTCCTTACATTTCTTTTTCCCTTATCTTGTTCTATTGGAAGCAAAAAGTGGTTGGCTGTAAGGAAAAAAAAAAAAAAAGCCTCCCATATATTTGCTTACTTTCTAAAATCAATTCAACTTAAAATTTGTTTTCTTCATGTGTACTTAACTTCCTCTTCTTAACTCAGGGAATAAAGCCAGTAGAAGGGTACTTGTAGTGCTTCCTTAAAAATATATGAGGTTATTTTAAGGGTCAAAGTATTTTTCCTTTTGAATGCCACACTGGAGTAAAAATAAGAAGCCTCTTTTCTAGTATTATAGGCACACTTAAATATTGTTTTCCATGAACTGACAGTTATTAGTAAAGTGACATTCTCACACTAAAAGATGTTACAAAGTAGCTATAGGTCAATCGACAATTAACAGCAGACTTACACCAAAACAACATTTAAAGAGCAGTTGTGTGTACTTCAGCAGATTCTTAGTAAATCACCTGATAAATTACACTATTGTAGCTAATCTGGGTGAAATTGTTTCAAATGTTTGTTCTGATTTTATCTTTTTGCAGTAAAACTTCTGCAGGCCTCCAGTAAAAACACTTCTTTTGCCTTTTTTTCTCAAACTTGTATATTAAAAATGTTGCTAGAACTCTGGCAAGGAAAATACAAAAAATGCAAGTAAAGATGTTTTTCTTTTAAATGCTCCTTTTAAATTTTAGCTATACTGTAACTATTCATTTTTTATTTCAAATTCTCATTTTTAGTATAAATACAATAGCCAACAGTACAGAACTATTCTACAGTATCGACAGTGCATAAATCTATTCAGTTAGCTGCCTTCATACATCTCTAGATAAATGCTCTTGAAATAAAATATTAGCATTAATTGTTACAGACAAGGGAATTTTCTTGTACCTGAATTTATATTTGTAATAGTTATTTGACCTAAATGAAAAAACAAAAGCCTCTGTAAATACAAGAAGTGAGTTTTGTCAATGGCTAGTTTGAATAAGATCTTTTCATCCTTTTCGGAGAGATTATCATACATAAATATTTTACAAAATAACCTACTCCATTGACAATTTAAGGTTCAATGTGTGTGCTTTGATAAATACTATGAACATTTTAAAAAGTTATTCAAAAGAAGATAACAAAATGCCAGATTTTGCACATTTTCAAAATTTGAATGTTAAAAGATGTGCTTTGCTAATGACAATTGATTTGTGCTGATTCAGGAGCTGGCCCATTCAGATATATTCCAAGTGTGTTCCCATAAGTTCAAAGATACTGTTAACAAATTCTTAAATGGAAAAATGTCACAATATAAATAGGTTGCTTCTTTCCCTCACCTATGCACATACAGAAACAAGGTAAATATGGAAAGTGTGCTTTCTAAACACATAAACACACTTAGATGTGAAATCTAAGGCTTTGTCCACCTAGACAGATAAAATCCTGAACACTTTTGGAATACCAAAATTTCTAAATACCTCTGTTGTCAGAGGAAACCTATACTTTCAAGCCTATACTGCACATCAGTCTATGTGCACTTCAAAGGTTTCTGTCTACCTTTTGAAGTGCACTATCCATATCCAACACTAAAGCTTTTCTAAGTGGAGACTGGCAGCTGCAAAAATAGACTGTAAATCTGGTTTCAGCCAGACTGTAAGTAGATTTAAAGACATATTTTAAAAAGTCCTGAGAGCCTGCCTTGATTGCGATGCCAAGAATTTCTACCTTGACATTTTCACTCAGTAACTCCTTTCCCTAGTGGCCCCTCAGAAACCTCTCTGCTCCTCATCACCTCGCCTTAATGCTTCTTAAGACAAAACAGGGCTGGAGATGAAGTCCCTGATGTATAGTGCCTCCAATGAAAGGCTGGAGCAAATGGTCAAGGCATTATCTGTAGATAAAAACACAAGTATTCTTTCCACATGCTGCTGTGTGGATGGTAATAGGAACAAGATAAACGCTCTGTGCTTGTGTCTGTAATTCTGTTATAGAAAGCAGCTGCTGTGGACTGCGTTCTTCCATTCTTACCCAGAAGCTTCCTCTGCTGCTTCTGTGCTCCACACTGGAGTCTTCAGTCCACAGCATTTTGAAGGTACAAAAAAGGAAGTTGGGGACCTAAGTCAGCTCTCCTTGTACATCTTTTTTACGTCTTTTCTAGATGTCAAAATGCTTTAGAAAGGCAGCAGCAAAACACACAATACAGCTGTAAAAATAAAAGTATGTCATAGACACACACAATCTCTTTGAGGTTGAAGTGATCTCTTTAAGCCCACCAAGCACACCAGTGTGAGAGCAAGGAACAGGACTTTGCAGCTCAGGTGTCCAAAAATTTATTACACCAATGAATTCGTGGTGTTTTTTAGTCTATGGCATCTGGTGTTCATAAAGAACACAGGTATTTGTTACAGCTTGAAGTTTCTCATTTGAACATCTCAAATCCTGGTCTTCTGAACCCAAGCATCATACAGTGACTGTCAGCCTTTTGTATAGAATGAGTGTCTGTTACTACATAAACCATTTTAAGACAGTGTTTTCCTCTGTAGAAGCAGATGGGATTTTTACAAAGCACCTAACAATGACCATCAACAGGAAAAACATGTCTCATTTATTGAGACTGAAAGAACAAAAGAACTTCTGGATCCCTCTTTCTGGGAATTGAGTTTAATGCTGTATTTAAGTATGTTGTGGTTTTCTATTTGACTGTGATGTTTGGCACAGTTAGAATCAGCATATTCTGAAAGTATATAACTATTTTGAGATAGATCACCTTAACAGAGCTTTGAAGGAATGATGTCAGATAACTTTGTAATATATGGAGCCCACTTACATTGAGCTTGTCAAAATTTTAAATAGATGAGTGTCAATGCTGGCAGGAGACTTCCCTTCTTCCTGGAAGAGCATTTTATTTTGGTTAATGTAGCAAAAGAAAAAGGAAAGCATGAGAAGAGCAGTTAAGACACTCTGGGTAAACCCAAAATAGTTTGAAAATACACAGGGAGGTTGATGAGATGTTGAAGTGTTCTCATGGTTTTCTAAGATGAGAGTAAGAAATTACTACTTTTGATACCTCTGGCTTGAAGCTCTTGCTCCACATTCCTGCCTGATCAGTGTTTTAGAGAAACTGTTCCAGTTCCTTCCTGTGGTCTTACTGATTCCCGTTTTGGTAGTGGTCTATAGCAGTGCAGGATTTATCCCAAATTAAAGCACTTGCAAAGAAAGTGTATTACATTCACAGAAGCTTTGGCTTACTTTTCAGGATTTACTGTGAGGTTTTAATAGAACGATGGAAAAACAAGTCTGTCTCAGTTTTTGTCTATCTTTTATATTTAGCATTATAAAATCCATATAGTGTTTAGTCCTGTAGAGTTTTCAAAGGAAAAAGAAAGTCTTAATATTTAAGCAGTACAGAATAACTTACCAATATTAATATTTACATTTTTAATAAGTAGTGTCACGATGCCCAAGACTTGCTACTGAAAATTAATTATCAATGAAGGAATTTACTTACAGTAAGAATACACTGGAGGAACAGTAACATCTGGCTTAATTCTTCGATTTCCATTTTGATAAGGCTGTAAAATGTAATAAAATTAATTCATAACAAAATAAACAAGCACTTTTGGAGAGGTGGAACCTCCATACTATTACTGCCTTTTTTAGAGCTGCTTTCCAGTGTTTTTATTGCATTAAAATGTAACAGTTGACATTAACGAAAAGGTGGTGTTATTTTTTTCCTTTAAAAATAATTAAGGTCCCTTCCAATCCAAATCATTCTGTGATTCTATGATTTTAAAGCTCATATCTAAAAATGCACATGCTTATTTATATATGTGCACATATGTGCAACATACCCTGTGTAATCCAAGAGAGTTCCTCTCTCTCAGCTTGACATCATCTCTGTAAGGCCTGTGCTGAGCTCAGCAGGCAGGGAGGGGAGAGTAGGAGCAGGAGGCTATGGAAAATAGCATCATTCATGCTTGGGGGATGGGCTGTAATTAGGATTTTACCAAACTCCAGCTGATTTTACCAAACTCAAGCGAGTTGTGTCCAGCACATGTTCCGTGCCCTTGGCCTGTAGAATGGGCAATATGATGAGCTGGCCTGTGAGCCCACACGGCTTTGCCAGGGAGGGGTTACTAGAAGTGGTAGGATACCACAGCTCTACACCTACTCCAGCAAACCAGGGCATATCCATCCTCTCCCAGGAGCTCCAGTTGAGGCTGCAGACATGACTGGCCCTAAGCACCTGTCAAAGCCTTGCTCTTTCTTTAGCATGCAACTGATATGCATATTTTTAATAAAAATGGTGCATTAAAGTGAAGGAAGCACTAAGCTGTTTTGTTGAATAACAGCCCTGAAATAATTTCCTGGGTTAAGAAGAGAGATTAGGAATGAAGAACACCCTTGGACAGAAAGTAAATGCCTAGAACTTAAGCAGTGATTCACCACAGAGCCAGGGAGGGTGGTCTGATGATTTGCGTCATCTAAGACATGTTACTGATAGAGCCTGTAATGAACAGACTCTTTGAGGATGGGAGTCAAGATCCATGATCTCCATATTCCCTGAAGAATGTCTCATTGAAACTTTGTTGAGTTTTTAAATATCCTTTTCCAGGCTTTGCGCCGTCTGAAAAGCTTTGCTTATTCAGCATCTGGAGGTGTCAGCTTCAAAAACTATGGCTTAGCCCAGGGGCTTAGCAATTAGACCCTGATCCATTAAGATACTCTATTTAAGAGCTCTCTGAACCCACTCCTTGCCCCCTCCCCAGTGCAGCAGCAAGGAAAGTAGCAGGGCTTTCTCTAAGTAATGTGCATTTCACCTTAATGGTATATCAAATGAAACATGCAGTTAAGCAGATTTCATATTTGCAGGATTCCTTCACATTTCAGTTGATTTTAAGATTTCCTTCTTTCTTGAAGTCTTTAATTATTCCTTTTTTTTCTTCTACATTTTATAGCTAATGCTTTAGTATTACAATTAAATGTTACAATTTAGTGTTACAATTGTTTTGAAATTTTCCAATCCTGGCAGGTATTTTTGCATTGCACAGAAAAAAGTGAACTCTGGACCATTTCCACAAGAGATACCCTGACGTAATTCATGATAATTCTGGTATAGCAGGAGAAATCAGCAGGCTAGTCCTAGTCAATATATCAGAGAGAAATTGATTACAAATATGTGTCATTCATTTATGTTAGTAGAGGGTTTGTTCATTTTGAAAACTGGGAACTCAGACTGGTCTATGTTTTAATAAGCACTAGCAAAATGCTCTCTTTCTAAAAAAATACTCTCAAAAGTGGCAGACATGGTGTGATTCTAGGGGCTGTCCCATGCAGGGCCAGGAGTTGGACTTCAAAGATTCTTGTGGGTCCCTTTCAGCTCAAGATAGTCTGTGATTCTCTGATTCCATGGTGAGATTGTACAGCACATGAACAGAACTCATGACCTTGGGCATGGCCTTCAATGCCAGTGCCCCCAAATGTGCTTATCACCAGGGATATCTCAAAATCCTTCCTTGAAGCCACTTGGAAAAATGGTGGCAATGCCAAAATTTTACCAAAAAAAAAAAAAATCATTAAATTCACAAATAAATGCCATAAGCTGAAAGGCTAAAACAGAAAAATTTTACTTTACTGGCTGTATTTTAGTCAGTACCCAGTGAGAACATGCTGGATGTAGTGGGTATGGATTGTCTGTGGTTACAGCCAGTGTGACAGCACATACTGTGCCTGGAGACATTGATGTTTCCCAAAGCCCCCCAGTCAGAAAGATGGCTCAGCCTACTCTGGCTTGAGTGTCATCCTTCTCCTGTTCCCTCCTCTTCAGGATAAACAAGAACCTGTAAACTCAGGAAGTGTCTAGAGCAGGATTGGAACAGTGACTTCTCTGTCAATCCCTCAGTGGGTCACAGAGAGGCAAACACAAAAGCACTTTAATCTCATTTGCATTTTATGTCATCAAAATGGCTCTAAGGGTGAACACATTGCACTATAACTAATCCTAAAAGTTAAAAAAAAAAAAAAAAGTAGGGCAAGCCCTGCAAAAATAATCATATTAGAACTGAAGTGATGAGATATTTGTATTTAAGGAGGATCATTTTGACATTCTGAGCTTTTATTCTGCATTCCTTTCATGATTTCAACTTTTTGCTTATAGCCAAGAGGGTTACAGTCTTTTTTCCTTCCTTTCTGCTGTTATTTTATGCAATATTTGACCCCATAACCTGGGCTTTTAGAAAAATGTTCTCTATCACAGGGCACATAATAAAATGAGGGAATGATTTTTTTTAATAAAGGCTTTGTACAAATTAATTTTCTTTGAATGCTGCAAGAAATAGCACACATTTATATGTGGATAGGAACATGTGTACATACATATATGAATGACTAATGACTGCCCGTCTTCATTGGACATCGTGAGTACACACTTGTTTTCTTGAAGTATCCAAAATTATCTCATTCCTAGTCCAAAGACTACATTTAGAACTTTTGTTCCTGGAGTGCAAAGTGTTTTGGATCCGCCTAATTTTATTTTTTAAATTTTATTTCATTGAATAGTCTAATGCTGGGTACATCCATGGAAGGTTTCTTGCATGTTTTCCTAGTTTGCTTTGGGAGCGTGAAATATAGGTTGAGTAGTCATTGTTCTATTCTATCAGTTTCTACACTCTGTAATCTTTTAATAGTTTCTTCAACTCTTATCTATTCTGTTCCTAATTCCTCATTTTCCTGCCTTGGTAGTCTGATTCTAGTGCAGAGAAATCTCCACCTTTCTCACTTTTTAAAGTCAATGTAACAATGACTTATCTTTTGGCATAGTTCATTATTTCCTTTTAGCTGGATTTTTTTTTTTAAACTGAGATTTCTTCTGTGCTCAGTTAAAAAAAAAGAAAAAAAAATTTACTGCAGAAATAGCACAATCTGTTCCTAGCCTCCAACTCTATCAAAAATGTATTACCAAATCTCAAATGCAGAGTAGGGAAAATTTAGGATGACCTGTCCCCTCAAAAGGCCACAAGGAGTAGAGATTCTCCTAAGTCAGTTCCAATTCCCGTTGCTAGGGGCCACTGAGCTGAAAATAAACTTTTTGATTGAATAGCAGCTTAAATCACTAATTGCCCTGTTCGTTAAAGACCCCATTGCATTAGAACAGGTTTGCTCAGAATTTCCTTCCTGGTTGTAATCCCATTCCCTTTTCCTAATACAGTGTTAGGAAAATGCTGCAGTACACTTCTTCTTCTTAAAAATTCTTCCAGTTCCAGCAACACACAAATCAGCTGCATTTCAGTGGTGCTCTCTGCTCTGACACAGTTGCTGTCCTACACTCCTCCTGGCCTTTTCAGGGCTGCAGTAAAAGTCCCTCACAGATCTTGACAGGCAATTCCTTGCACTCCTTCAGAAACCAACCCCAAATATCCATGCCTGTGATAGGGAAAAGCAAGCCCAAGAAAAACTTTCCTAAAGATATTGGGACTCAAGGCAGTGGGAATTCAATAGGAATTGCTCCAGTGATAGCAAGAGGTAATGAATCCAAGGGCTGTGTGAGTTCTGGAGAGCTTAAATCTGTGGCACACCAGAAGTGTCTATGCTTTTCTTGACATAGACAGAGCTGTGTCCAGAAATCACCTGCCAGTCATTTGCTTCAGAAAAGAAATTATTAAATTCCCCAGAAACCTGTGATCTCTTGGCCCTATTGCAATTTTGTCTAATGTCTGCTCTTGTTGTGTTGGTCAGTGCTAGAGCCGTGCACAGTACTGACAAACAGAGTTTTGCAACTCAGTGAACAAGTCATTTCTGTATTTTAGAAATAACTGATGAAGACCAGGAAAACATCTGGAAATTTTCAGGCTGTGATACTTATCCACATGTAAGGTTTGTAACATTTTAACAGGGTGAGATCAGTGGTGATTTATGAATAAAACAGTCCTGATCAGGTTTTAAGGGATTTTTTTACACTAGCACAAAAGCTTCTGAATGTTTCTAATTAGCCTGGATTTTGTTTTACCCATCACAGTTTGTTGTTGTCATAGCTCTCTTTAACAACAGAAGCCAAAAACCTAAAAATAAAACCAAAAGTCTTAATTTAAAAATTTTGTTTAATGATTGGTAAAGTTTCTTCATAGTTTCTTTACAGAATGAACAACTCTTGATTCCTGTGCTGAAATTTGCAGCAGTTTTCTTGAACACATCTCTGTCAGATTAACTGAAGCCACAGAACTTGACCAAAATGAAACAACAGCATGTCTCTATAAGCTATTTACTTGCATCTATTTTTAAAAGTTACCACTGCACTCCAGTTAAAAATTAAATTCCTTTCAAACAATTTACTAATGCCTGGTTTATTTTCAATCCAAAGAATTCCAAGTATTATTAACTCCTGCATCTAATTAAAGTTGTCTGCAAATATTGTTCAATTCTCCTCTCCATCAGGTGACTTACTGTGATAAATGTCTTTTAGCTCCACTGAAATTTTGGTATCCATCTCTCTCCTTCTAACAGGTTGTATATATTTTAAGAGGCATATCTCTTTTCGCAAAATGAAATCTGAGGCCAAGATCTCTCATTGTATGGGACGTATCCTATTATTCTTCACAAAATAATTCTTCACACAGTTCTACATGTGTATTTTTTTTAACACATCCCAGGTTTTGCTGTAATTTTTGTCCTCTGAATTTGCTGGTCATTGTGGTAGATAATTGGGCCTGCGAGAGGGTAGGAGGAAAAAGTTTCCAACCATAAGATAGTTTGTGCCTTACCCTGGATTCTGGGAAAGCAATTTCACAAGTCTGGCATCCTCACCATGATCCAGGTTTCTCTGGGTTTGATTGCATCCAGGACAATCAGGAACATGATGTCTCAAACAAGCTGTTTCAAGGCAATCAAGGTTAATGTCCAGTAAGAAGCAGATCTTACAGAGGTGGGGCAATGCTTTCTTGAGGCCAACTTCCCCTGTTCCCCATAAGACACAGCTGCAGAGAAGCAGCATCCAACAGAGGTCATACCTCTAGAGGGGACTGTGGACCACCAAGGGCCACTCCTGACTCTTTCGGGAATTTTCCACCAGAAGACTGCACATGCCCTGTAGTGTTGCACAAGACACGAAGAATCTCCTTCCTGAGGAGGCATCTAGATTTTCCCATGGTAATTTTAATAACTATAAAACCTGATAAACTCTTTTTTTCATGGGCCTTCACCCCTAACAAATCAAGACTGTGACCATTAGTCCGGCCACAGACATCAAAATTGCAATGATTAAGTCTTGTCTCTTTACCTGTGGTTGATTATATCCTTCCCCTCCATTATCTATCTCTGTCCTTCCCTTCTCTTCTCTTCTCTTCTCTTCTCTTCTCTTCTCTTCTCTTCTCTTCTCTTCTCTTCTCTTCTCTTCTCTTCTCTTCTCTTCTCTTCTCTTTCTTTTTTTAACTTGTATAGTTTTTTTCTGGTAGTCTTATAACTTTCTAGAAAAGAACCAAAACATCCCCCATCTCCTTTCCTTTGCAATCAAACTGTTTTAAACAAATCTGCCTCATATATACACCAGTCAATCTGTGCCATTTCACTCTAATTCACCTCAAGGGATTTTTTAACAGGAAGCTCAGCTACCCTGTCTCAAAGACAGGTCATAACACACAAGAAAATCCTTTGCATTTTAAAGGCCACTGCTGTTTGCTGTCCTCAAAAGGGGAGGACTTCCCACATCAGCAAATATTCCACATAGGATGTAGACAAACTGACTGGGCATCAACCTTTTCCCAGTTAGTTGACATGTGGGATGCATGAGTATTAAAAGAAGATAGAAATGATGACTGTGACGGCCAAGGTGCCCTCATCTTATGGTTCAACACCTGCAGAGTCCGCACCAGTGCAACACTTGACTGATGTGGCCCTGGGAGGTACAGATGTGAGCAAGGCTGCTTGCTGCTCATCATATGTAAGCTTAAAGGAAGATGGTTGGGTGTCAGCATAATCCTCCCTTACTGAGTACCCCAAGGGAATAAAGGGATTAAAGGAACAAAAAGAACAAAAAAGAAGTTATCTATGACAAGGTTTGAAAGCAGCTGGGGAATCAAGGATGCAAGTGAGAGAATGCCACAATTAAGTTTGCTCGTGCAACCTTGATTCACTCATTGTCCATATGTTTCAACAGCTCAGACAGAACCTTCTTCCATAGATAGTTTCCCTTTTAAATAGTGTGGAATAGCTCTCCTGAGTAACCAAGTGATATGCAGTTATGTCTAAGTCTTGGTTTGAAAGACAGGTGTCCGCTGAGGAAGACAGGAGCCTCCCCTGGAATGGAAGATGCAACCCCCTTCCCTGCACATTATTATAATTTTGAAATTAAGGGGCTTTCAGGCAAAGCTATGAGGAGTAGGAACAACAGTTCTTTACCAATATACACCTATAACAAGACAAACAAAGGGCAGTAGCTGTGGCAGTGGTAGCACACAGAAGCAGAAGCTCAGTGCCAGCCTTCCCTCGGCTCCCAGGCCTTTCCCTGCGCTGCAGTGCCGCTCACGGCCGGCAGGGGGCGCTCGGAGCCAGCTCGGCCCTCACGCGGTGATGGCGGCCGAGAGCTGCTGCACAAACCCTGGGGCAGCCGAGCCTGGGGCCCGGCAGGACCCTGGGGAACAGCAGGCTGGAACAGCAGGGACAGACCCAATCCTGGGTTGTAGATGAGATGTATCAAACTCCGGAGCTGCAGCAGTACCCCAGGATGTCTCAGCAGGCAGGAGGTGCAGGGGCTACAGTGTAGTAAAAGCTCACAGCAGCGGCAGAGAAATGGCGGGGGCAGGGCAGCATCAGCCGGCTCAGGAGAAGGAAGGCAGCAGAAGGCAGGAGCCTGCAAATAGCGATGAATCCCATCCACCACCAGGGCAGCCTCTCTCTCCTCTAGATGCCAGGAGAACAAGAGACCCAGGGGCTGTACCCAGCGGCCTTTTTGCCAGTTCCAATCTTGCAGCATCTCTGCCCAATTAAGGAAACAGGCAGAAAGAGGGCAGCTAGCTGGACTCCTCCCCTTGTGGCCAGGTCTCTTTGTCTCTTTGATGCCTTAAATGGCTGCCTAGAAACAGAGACTAGACAGGAATAAAGGAGGTATTTATCTGAAAGGCCTTCAGATGTACACTTGGGGCTCCAGAGGGTCCTGCCTTAGTGGATCCCAAAATGGACGACAGGTCACAAGTTCTTCACACTTTGATAACAGCATCAATTCACCAACCAGAACCCAGCCAATTATGGAATTTCCCCAAGCTTGCCCCCTCTCCCCAAGATGATGATTTACAGTTTTTGGCCTAGAACAGTCTGGGTGTCCTTGGAGAGCAAGCTAGAAAGGCTTTGTTATGTCTGTCTTAGCAGGGAGAACAGCGCTTAACGAGCTACAGGAAACTTCAGAGTTACACTAGCAGTACAGGATTTGGAAAATACAAAGTCATCATCTTAATCCCCCAGCAATCTGTCCCTTAGCAACAAAAGTGTGTGGAAAAATTCCTTTAAGGGAAAAAGAAAATGAAGGGGAACCCCTTAAACCCCTACAGTCTACAAAATACTGGACAATGTTTCTGCATCTGTTGAAAGGAGCATAATAAACAGAGCAGACTTCAGGAAGGGAATGAACAATATCCGTCCTAAGCATTTCTGCATGATGTTCAGTGCATTACTCCAAGGAGCATTTTTACAAGCCTTGACCAGTTGAGACCTTCTAATTTTCCAGCTGGTCATCTTGCAGTGTGGATATCAGCTTTACAAAGTGCTGAACACTCACTTTTGCAACTGGAGTTGGGATATATAATTCTAATATCAATGTACAGAGAAATTAGTAGGATACAGATCTTAAGTATTAATGGACCGTGTCATGCTGACAGCAGTGTGCAACTATATTTCTACCCCTGGACCTACCTCAGGTTGCTATATGGACCTATACACAAAGGGCTTAACAATGCCAAGTTTCCTGAAAAGTCAGATTATGTATCTCATACTGAAAACTAAAATTAATAGATAATCAGTTTCCTCATCAATCTCAATTGTCTTGTCTAAAAAGAAAAAAAAAAGACGAATAGGAGCTCCTTTTCTCAAATGAGTAGAATTAATGTTTATTAACAGTTGTGAAATTCTCACCAAAATAAAAAAAAAATTATAAATGGTGACACTCAGAACTGAAGATAAAATTAGTGATATAAAGATTGATTTAGTTTCAGTGTTCCTGTTTGACTTGCCTTTAGGATCCTGTGGATGATAAGGTGTAAAATGATTTTAAGAGGACAATAGTGTTTTGTGAGAGTGGGTGTTGAGATGGCTCTGCTGACCTGTTCCTAACTTGAGGTTTTTTGTTCTTGAAAGGATTTTTCAGGTGCAGACCCACTTCTGGGGAAGAGAAACATGGAGCAGATTCTGGACAGCTCCCCCTCCTTAGATGTCATCAGCATGGACCCCACTGATACCCTGGGAATGTGCTTCTCCCCCTTCTTCCTAAAGGTGCCCCTCTCTCTGCTCTTCATGTGCAATTATGAAAATTAAATGTTTTTGTTTTTTCATAGGAGGGACATATGAGAAGCACAACTGAAAGCAACTCTTTCTTTGCCATTTGTTTTGGTCCTTTCTACTAAAGTACCCTTTTCTGGGGATTTATTTCCTGGTATGCCATTTCTGGCATGGACAGTTGCAGGTAGAACTGTCAGCTTAAGTAACTTTTCCATCAATTTTACTATACCTTCTGGTAGGTGGATTTTCCACAAGTGATACTTCTCTCCTGCTAGGAGAGTTGGCACATCTTTACAGCAGTTCTTGACTTTTTTTGTCATATCTGCCAAGATATCTGCCCATATCTGCCAAGCCAAATTTCACAGTATATAGGAGCAATAAATTCTGTCTCCTAATAGATGGCTGGAATTGGAATAGTTGTTTCAATTTTAACCTCTACCTTCATCAGCATTAAGAAGTGACTGCTTGCCAATATAAACCACAGAGTTACCACAGCTGTTTTCCTACTCAAATGTTGACTAAAGATGAGCTTCTCAGACAGCATTAACAGGACAAATGATAGCCTGTTACGGAAATTACTGCATTCTGCAGCAGCAGTGCTCCCTTCTGAGTGACTGGTCCCTAAAGCTGGAGCAATAATTAAATCACTGTAAGATCTATGTATAAGATAGTTCTCATAAATACGCTGGTATTTGCCTGTATGATCAATTTAGCTTTGTCGTTGTCATCTCCATGGGCCTGCATTCAGCCCCATCCTACTGCCATTGTGTTCAGCTAAGCAGAGATGGAAGTTGAGGAGCATTAAGTGCACCTGGTCTCCCCCTCCCTCTTCACCCCACTGTGTTATTCCTACCTTGTCTTAGCCTCTTGAGTGGGTATTTCTGGTAGGAGACAGTGCCTTGTATAGGCACAAAGAAACACCAAATGTATACAACCACTACATTTGGAAGGATATGTCTATGTGCTCAGTACCCTAAAATTTGATCCTTTTTTAATCCACAGCCTGTATTGGCTTCTTGTTCACTTCCTCTCTGTCCTAATACACAGTTATACACACACACGTGCATCTAAGTGCTTCCCAGCATCAGATCCTCATCCTGCTCTGCAGAGAGGACATCTCCTGTGAATATTCTCCTGGCTGGTTTTGCTCCAGGATGTAGGTTTCCCACTCATTCACAGCCTCCTCGGCCTACAGTAGCTTTTCACTCTCGAGTCAGTCACAATCCTGTGCTGTTCTTAGTGCCAGCTTTTGTGTGACTCAGGATGGTGTTTGGTGTCCTTCTGACCTTTTCCAGGCTGCTTTGGCTGGTCTGTTGCTGAGAGGTCCAACTGGATTGCTACTCACCTGTTTTCTGGCAATTCTGGCAGCAAGAGCTTATATTGTTACCCTTTATTACAGAACCAGTTATGTCTCCTATAAAATCAATAAAAATATGGGGCTATGGATTAAGAGGCCAGGCCCTGGAGATTGGATAGAATATCAGCAGTATTTATTAATACACTCCATATACTCTTGGCTCAGACATTATTCTTAATTGTATATCTTTTTCTGAGTGATCTCTTTGCTTTATCGTAGTGAGTATCGACTCAAATTTTATCCATCCTCCATAAATTTGTTGAAAAACAGTAAAAATAACTAAAGAGTAACTCTAATGCAGTTACATTTTGATTTAATCCTGTTCCCAACATGGAGATGCTAAGTTCTGAAAAGGAGCTTTCAGCTGCAATCTGTAGGATTTAATCTCCAAGCGTTGCAGGGGATACAATTTGGTGAGTAGTGTTCATCTCATCCACTGTGCCATTTAACTCCCAGAAAGTCCTTTTACTACAAGCACAGCTCTCTGCATAGCTGTCACAGCACTGTGCAAAAGAGCTGTTCTGTCTCTGCCTTCACTTATTTCATATGGGTTTGCTGGCAATCAGATTTAGCTGTACATGCATAAGATCCCAATCTCTTGGCATGGTCATCCTGTCACAGCTTCCTCAAATTTTCAGCCAGCAAGGACTAGAAAAACTAGGAAAAAGGGAATGTTTCACATAGCACTGCATCCCATCTGTCCATGACTTAGCACTGATAGGCTCCTCAGAGAGCAAACCTCACCTGCCAGAAGATCAGGATGGAAAATACAGAGGGAGAAGCAAAGAGGTGCTTTCCTCCTTTGCTCCACAAATGGGTGTTTCCAGAAATAACTTCCTTTGATTTACTGAAACAGCATGATAAAGCATTCTGTAGGTTGTAAGTCTCACAATAATGAAATATCAATAACCCCACCAGCTGATAAAACTCATCTTGTAAACAGACTTTACATTTATTTAGGTGAGGTACAAATTTACACATTAAAGAAAAAAAAAAGAGAAAGAGCAAATAAAGAAAATAAAAATTAAATTGCATAGCCTATTTTATACTGCAGCACAAAAGATTGATTACATTTTGCTCCTATTTCTCAGTTCTCTGAGAACTATGGCAGTAGACAATTGAATATATCTTTATGTTTTGCTCAATAAATGGAATTACTGCCAGTGCTTAAGGTTTTGATATGCTCATAAAACATCCAGTCTATTGCACTATGGCTTTTTAAGTAAAAAAAAATCTCTGAAACTCAGAGGCCAAGCAACAAAATAACCAAACCAAACAAACACCCTGCAGGCATCCATACATTCAAACATATTTATTTTCTCTGTTTTAAAGAAATAATTTCTCATCCTAATCCATTACCATGCCAAGAATTTAGATAGATTTCTAAAACTTAAATCGAGTGTCTGAATATTAAAATACAAAGTCATCAAGAACTTGTTACAAATCTTGTCAGATTTACATGGGTAAAATCAGACCCTAAGAATTTTGCTAGGTACAAAGGAAAGAAATTGGAAACTAAGAGGGGATTTGGCTCATTAATTATTGCAGTCCTACCCTAGATTGTACTGAACAGCTCTCTGGGGGTCCCAATTCTTGTATGAAGGGAGAGATTTGGAATTTCAGATACGATGATTCACATTTGCATCGGTGAGAGGCATTTGCACAGGTAGCAGTGGGCTTCCCACAGTACACTCAGGGCAGACAGAGGCCATAAATGGCTTCTTTACCTTAGTGGCTTGTGCATATTTTTAAATATGTGACCCTGGAGCCGATGCATCTAAGGAATCTTCCATTCTCAGTGAAGGAGGGTGTGCTGAAATTTACCTTGTCCTTATTGAAGATTGCTGTTTCCATTTATGAGACAATTTACTATTTAAATTTATTATTTAAATATGTACCATTTAGCTGGTTCTGGAGACTATCTCACAACATTTTAGTGAGAGAATTAGAAATATATTCAATTTGAAATAATGACAAATACAATACAACTAAAATTTAATTTTGCCAATAGACTACATCAAATTTTCAGGCTTTAGTGATGGTTGATATGATAGTGAAGGTTAATTTGTATTTCAGGTTTGCCCATTTTTATGTAATTTATGTTCCCATTATGCAGGGATTTTGCAATAAAAGGAATATTTGTCAGAAATAGCTAATAACAGTAGGTGAATCACGGGCAGCTTATCCCAGCAAGACACCTTGGCTGTGTTGATTTCTATTAGTATAAAATTCAAAGTTCAATGAACTTCAAAGTACAATGAATTTCAGCAGATCCAGACTCTCACCTTGTACCTGGAAGACAGGAGAGGCAAGAGGGAGTGAGGGAGGGGAGAAAAGTGCTAAGCAAAAATATCAGTCATCTCTGCACATCTCTTATGTCCAGAGGGTCAGTAAGTGATAAAGCAGGAGTACAGACTGCATGGGACAAAGAGAAAGAGAGAAGTGAGAAAGATTTTCTTTGGAAGGGCTAGAAAAATCTCACAGAGGGAAGCTACAGATATGCACATTGAAAGCCTGCACAAAGCAGCAGTTGCACAGGGAAAATGAGCAGCTTTATGGGTTTGCTTGGGAAAAGCAGCAGTCTGGAAGCACCTCAAGCCCTGTTCCTGAGCCAGGCAGGAGCAAAGCAGCACAGTGGCTGAGTGCCCATCCACACACATCCAGAGGTGATGGATAGACCTGTTGTGTTTTAGCTTTGTTGTGAAGTCAGAGCACTGTGCTCTTTCATGATGCGGTGCTGCTTCACCAGGGTCTGTCTCAGTGAGCTAATTTGATTTTCACTCGCTAACATTTGCCTGATATTACTTTAAAGTCAGCATTTTCTGATATCAAATACCCTCTATTAGTTTAAAATGTTGGGGTTAGGATTAATAAATCCCCCTTACTTCTATGTCCAGAAATTTTCTGCTACCAGAAGTCCATGAGTGACTGTATTTAGGCAGTTTCATAGCACTGTTGTGAGCAGAAACGGTCATTTGCAGTGGAAAACCCCTTTTCCTCTATAAAACCAGTTTTACTATCAAAAATTGAACAAGGCCATTTAGTCTTACTGAGGGTAGAAATGCACTTTAAAACATGACATTAATTTTTAACTAATGAAATTACTTTCTCTGCTTTTATGGAAATACATGGGATTCTGCCATCTTCACTACTATATATATGTGTATATATATATAAAACTAATTTAACTTTCTTTCTGAGGTAGATAGAAAGTTAAATAGATGAAACAGAGCAGGTCACTAGCAGAGTACTTTCTCATTTAATTTTATATGCTGCTACAAAATTTAAATCTCTGTTGGAAATACAGCAAAGCTTGAAGATCTTCAAAGCTAAGAATTTGGTTTTCACCCTTTTTAGGTTCATAAATAAAAATTTAAGGGAGCTCTCATTAGGTCTTTTACATAGTTCAAACCCATGTCATGTTTTCTACAGTATTATAATGTAAATACAAAATTTGGAACAATTATAAACAACTGCTTCATTTTGGATTACTTATAAATATATCCCTTACTTTGTTTTTTGCATTTCAAAGTTATTTGAGATCTGTTCATGATCTATTATTTTCTTACTATAAATTAGTAATATATTTAAAGGTAGGGTAAGTCATTAATGTAAATAACATTTTCTTCCAGATGCTGGAATCAGATAAATACCTGAGACGGGGGAATGTACAGACTTAGAAGCTGACTACACTATTACTTACTTTACCTAGCATGTTCCAACATGCTGGTTGTGTTTTGGTTTTAAGTGAAACTCACTTGACCTGATGTGCTTAATAGATCAATCTAAAAAATTGAATTGGTGCAACTGGAGGTCAGTGAACTGAAGTTTGCAGGACAGAACTGACATATATGGGGAAGGATTGTAGGAAATACGTAAAACATTTGCATAAATTTAGACTCAGAAGTGGACAGTGATGTAGCTTTGATGGCAGCATGAAGATTCAGCCACAACTTGACCTCAGTGCATAGGATGAGCATGGAGGCCAAATATTCTGATGGCACTGCACCAAGCTCTGTGTTTCTAAATGCTGCTGGCACCCAACATCAACATTTCATGGTGTCAGCCTGGGGAGGAAGAACCTGTCCACGTTTGGGTCTGGTACCATCCAGGCCACTGCTTCAAGCATGCACGTCCTCAGACAGTACCTGGCCATCTGCTGGGGCCAAGGAGAGGTGGAAATTTGTTGGGTTTGGTGATATTTTCACACATTTCATTAACATTCTTTGATTCCTGACCAGTTTCTGAAGAGAGAGAACATTTTCTTTCCCCCTGTATCTAGTAAATTAGTTGCCACTTTTGCCCTTTGCCAGTGGTGATGTTCCCACTCTTATTTGACCAGCAGTTCCTGACACCTGCAAGAGTTGTGAGCGCTGCTGATCCTCCCTCTGGGACAGGTGAGCCAGAGAGAAAGCATGGATGGAGGACTAGTTTCAGTTTTTTTATCCTCCGGTGTGCCCATCCAAGCTGTGCAGATGGCATATGGTGAACCAACCTTCTGCTAACACTAGAAGTGAACATTTCCACTTGAGGGCTGATTCCTCTCCTAAGGCACTCAAGTGTGTTTTGCACAGCTACATGCTATCCATGCAAAACATTTATACTGGATTCAGGTTGTCCCTGTATGTAACAAGATAACAGGACTGCTGCAAACATTCATGTCAATCTGTAAATCTTGCCAGGAAATCTTGATTGCTTTCTTTGCCAGAATTATGGATTTAGTGGGGAAGGCAAAGTATGGCTTTTTCAGCTGAAGAGAAGCATTTAATCAGTGTGTCGTGATACCCTGCTCTAAGAATTATTTTAATTGCCTTAGATAGGAACAGAATCATATGGGTCAAGAATTAGCTGAAGGGCTACAAACAAAGGAGTGTGTATGGGAAATCATTGTGCTGAATGCAAAGTAGAGAGCGAAGGGGTTTTCTTCTTTGTAAAACTCCAGGGTTCAACTTCAGAGCAACTGTTTAGTTTCTAAAAAACCACTCACTCAGGGTCTTCAGAGAAGGTACTAAATTAAGGGTTTTGAAACCATAAAAAAGTGAGAAGCAGCTCACCAGGCTGGAACCAGGCCAAGGTTCCAGCTCACAAAAGCCCAGAAAAAGGTGCTCCAGCTCTCATCAGCTTCAGTTTGAGCAAGTGCTTGAAGAAATTCCATTGCTAAGACTTTTTTCCATCTCTGTCGTCTGAGTCTTGTGGTCCTTTATGTGTTGCACGTTAGAGGGGGGCAAAAGGCTGCTCTCACAGACCTGCTCATCAGAAAAATGGGGAGTTGGAGTAGAAGCTAATGCCAAATGGTTCTCCCTCCTCTTCAAATCCGGCCGTTCCCATACAACAGTAGACAGTGACAGGTGTGGAGAAACATGGCCAGCTGGAGGGCAGCAAAACTGGCAAGTGGGGTGGCATTTTCTCAGACAGGAAATATACTGGAACATAATGTTGTTTTTCAGAGCCAGGAAAATGCCACCACAGGAGGAGGATGGCTAAAGAGTGACTAGAGAACCATGGAGAGGCACGTCTGGTCAGAGCTGTCTTTTTAAATTGTGGACTTGTTGCAGTGGGAACAACCTCTTGTGTGGGCCAAACACAAAGCTGTGCTTAAAATCAGCGTCTTTCAGGAGTCAAATGTAAAGTCTCTTCAGGTGGATTCTTCTGTAAAGCAGCTGGCAACTTCAACAATTTTATGTGAGGTGAGCACGCAGCTATTATTTTCCTCTCCAGCCTGTTTCACAGGGGTGTGGAGAGGATGGATTTGAGCCTGCTGGGAATTCCATCCCATTGACTACTTAGGGTTTGATCAAGAGCTGCTCCACACAATCTGATTTTTGGGGATGTTAGGCACATTAAACTGTTTGCTGACCAAGTGGAAAAGCTACCAAAAGAAGTCAAACATTTGGCATTTTTGGATTTTAAAAAGTGCAAAAATACCCAAGGAATTCCTTCACCCTTTCCCATGGATGTGTAGGTGTTCAGCCATCTCCAGGACATCAGGACTCCATTGTGAGTAACCCAGTTCCTCCTTCTTTCCCCAGCTTTATATGCTGAGCATGACACCATATAATGTGGAATATCCCTTTGGTCAGTTGGGGTCAGCTGTCACGAATCCTTGCTGGTGGAGTGGTGTGAGAGGCAGAAAATGACTTGGTGCTGTGCAAGCACTGCTCAGTGATAACAAAAATATCCCTGTATTACAACACTGTTTCAGCACAACTCCACAACACAGCCCCTTACCAGCCAATATGAAGAAAATTAACTCTATCCCAGCCAAAACAAGCACAATGTGTTTGCTAGAGGACCAATACCCACCAGAGAGGAAAAACATTTTGAAAACTTAAATAGTTTCCTGGGTGCAGCATGCCTGGAACTCTAGACCACAAAGTCACACAATATGTTGAGTTGGAAGGGACTTAAAAAGGTCACTGAGTCCAACTCAGTACAGGACAAGAATCCCAACACTGAGAATGTTGCCCAAATACTTCTTGAACTCTTTCAAGTTTGGTGCTGTGGCCCTGGGGAGCCTGTTCCAGTGTCCAACCACCCTCTGAGTGAAGAACCTTTTCTTCATATCCAACCTAATCCTCCCTGACACAACTTCAAGCCATTCCTTCAGGTCCTGTAACTGGTCACCACAGAGAAGAGATTAGTGCCTGCCGCTTTTGCCACTCATGGAGAAGTTGTAACTGCAACGAGGTCTTCCCTCAGTCTCCTCCAGGCTGAACAGGTAAGTGCCCTCAGCCACTCCTCCTATGGCTTCCTCTCAAGGCCCTTCACCATCACCGTGTCTCTCCTGTGTCACTCTCCAATAGTTTAATATCTTTGAACAACACTCGAGGTGATGTGCCCCAGTGCATAACAGAGTGGGACAATGATCTCCCTTGCCCAGGTGGCAGTGCTGTCCCTGATGTCCTCTCCTGTGTCACTCTCCAATAGTTTAATATCTTTGAACAACACTCGAGGGGATGTGCCCCAGTGCATAACAGAGTGGGACAATGATCTCCCTTGCCCAGGTGGCAGTGCTGTCCCTGATGTCCCCCTGCCCTGGATGTCCCTCCTGGCTGCCAGCGCATGGCTGACTCACGTTCAACTGGCCATGGACAAGGACCCCCACTTCCCCTTCCATGGTGCTGCTCTACAGCCTCTCATTCCCCAGACTGTACACACAATCAGGATTGCCCAGAAGCAGGTGCAGAATCTGGCACTTTCCCTTGTTGAACTTCATATGATTGGAGATTTTCCTTCTCTCTAATTTGTCAAGGTCTTCTTTCAGGGTCTTTCTGCCTTGGACAGANGCATGGCTGACTCACGTTCAACTGGCCATGGACAAGGACCCCCACTTCCCCTTCCATGGTGCTGCTCTACAGCCTCTCATTCCCCAGACTGTACACACAATCAGGATTGCCCAGAAGCAGGTGCAGAATCTGGCACTTTCCCTTGTTGAACTTCATATGATTGGAGATTTTCCTTCTCTCTAATTTGTCAAGGTCTTCTTTCAGGGTCTTTCTGCCTTGGACAGAGTTGACAGCTTCTCCCAGTTTTGTATCATCTGTGAACTTGCTCAGTATCCCTTCCTGTCCTGAGTCCAGGTCATTTATGAAGATGTTGAAGAGCACAGGGCCGGGAATGGAGCCCTGTGACACCCCACCAGTGACAGGTCACCAGTCTGATGTCACCCTAGTCATTGTAACCCTTTGTGCCCGGCCCATGAGCCAGTCACTGACTCATCCCATGATGTGTTTGTCCAACTGTGGGATGGTCATTTTTTCCAGAAGGATCCTGGGAGAGACAGTATCAAAAGCTTTACTCAGCTTTCTCCCCTCAGCTGTCTCCCCTTGATCATCTGGGTGGGTTATCTTGTCACAAAAGGAAAGCAGGTTTGATGAGCAGAACTCTCCTCTCATGAAGCTGTGCTGGTTGTGACCAATGACTGTGTTGTCTTCCAGGTGTTCAATACCTCCCAGAATAATCTTCTCCGTAATTTTACCAGGCACTGAAGTGAGACTAACAGCCTGTAGTGTCTGGAATAATGGATGAGGTAATGGATGTCGATCTAAATCATTAAGCACACCATCTTTGTGTTATCTCCTACCATCTGAAAGTAGCTTGAGTACTTAGGAAGCTTGTTAGTGATGTAGTGGCTGTTAATCAAATCTAACATTCGGCTTCAAGTGGCAATGTTACTGTGGGCTGAGTCTTTCATTTTCAGGTTTATGTGACAATTTGAATACTTTGGGTTGCTTGTTACTCAGTCTCAAGGAAGATTCCAGTTTTCACACCTTTCTTGGAGATCATACCTCTTGCTAAAGCCCACTAATAGGCTAGTAATTTTTTTCTCCCATGAAAAAGATGACTGAGCATCCCTGCATCACAAGCACCATCACAACCTTTAGATCATTTGTATTTTGTGCTATGCAGGATTCTCTACTGCTGAACACAAATGCATTGATGGTATTGCTTAGATGAAAGATAAAACAGTTTCATTTCACACCAGCTTAATAATGTGAATAATCTGAATGTGAGTCAGTGAGTGTAGCTGGGAAGTTGAATTTAGCCTCTTCTTTTTTTTATTGTTTTTTTGCCATGGGTATGCTAGCAATAAGCAGCTTTGCATGACGGAATAAAAGCTGTTTTGCCACCTCTCTGTAGCAAGGGACATACTGGAAGAGTGGCACGCACAACCTTTCTCCATTTGTGCATCCATCCTGAGCGAGCAACAATCTGGTGTTCAAGATTATAGTGGCAGTCATGGAGACTAATGTAGCACCTAATGTGTCATCTGGTCTGCAAATGGAATTATTTAAACAAAGCAGAAAACAGCCCACATCCAATTTTCACGTGTTTGGACAGGGAGGGAGGAGGAGGGAACCAAGTCAGTCTGTGAGCATTAAAGCTAATGATGCCTGATGGGTTTTTATCTCAAAGTCTTTCTGCTGTGATGCTGTGATGCCTGTTGAAAGCTGAGCTCATGCTTGAGCCTTTTTCTCAGTAGGGTTACTGATTGTAGACGAGTAGCATCTCTTGCTCCTATTCAGCCACTTGAAGGAACTTAATAGTTTAATATCTTCTTGTCTGTCAGATTTGATCAAAATTGGACAGGAGATTCTGAAGATATTTAAAAGGAGAGTAGCAATAGACACACATATGCCTGCATACATAGAGTAATCACATAAATGTAATTTCCTTATTAAACCAGAATAAAACCAGTCATCACTGTAAAAAACTCTGCATGTAAGATATATCTCATCTGCTTCTGCTTCAAATCTAGGGCTTGCAGAAAGCTTTTCCAATATGTTTAGGTACCTACCTAATTCTTTTGGATGTCAATATTTAGTATCCTTATGCTCTCCAAGATTTTACCATCTCATGTATTGCAATACTGAAAGCTACAGTGGCTTTAGAAGACATTTCTGCTTGTATTTTTTGTTGTATTTTTTCTGATATTTACAACAAAGGATAAGGAAATGTGTTTAAGATGTCCTTATAATTGTCATAACTAAAGCACATACTGTTTTAATTAAAACTTTAACTACTGATAACAAACAACTACCTACCTTAGACAAGGTGCTACCATATTTGCTAGTTCTGTTAGATGTGAAAAGTGTTCAGTGTCCCTGTCTGAAACAATTTGTGGCAGGCACTATATGATGCAATTTTATTATATTCCTTCATGTGTTATAAGGGTTAAAGTTGGCTGGGACAGGCATTTTCAGCTGGACCTGTCTTTAAAGCTGGGACACTAATTCCCTCTCTTTGGTGGCAATGCCCATGATTTTTCTGAAACTTTTCTTTTTTAGTGCATTTTATAAGGTCGCAGTCATTAAAGCTAAGATGTTCAAAGGAGAATTTTGGATTTTGTTTGAAATTATGAAAGTTTCCATTCCTCATATCTACCAAAGAAAGCTTAATGCTAGTATAAACCTAAAAGAAGAATTTGCCTGGTTTTGACCAGGTAAACAAAGCCAGCTGCTCTCACTGTTTGAGGACTCATTACTTTCTTAATACTTCCTTCACCAGGGACAGATGCTGGTGTCATAATATCTCCATAAAGTCTGGAGTAGAAGCCATTCCTTCTTTCCTGAGCAATTATTTTGTCCTGCACTTAGAAGCAGATGCATCTCTCATTGCTTACAATGCCAGCCCCCCATGGGTCAGCCTCTCCTGGAGGTCAGTCACACAAGGGCTCCATCAATGTTTGCTCATCCCACGGCATTGCCTCCCCTGCTCTAGCTCCAGGGAAAAAACAGGGTTTCCAGGTTTGTCCATGAGCTTCCCTGGGCAGCTGGAATTTGATGCTTTGATGCAAGGTGTATGAAGAGCTCTCTCCTGACTCAGGTCAGGTGTGTGAACATTTCACAAGTAATGACTGCTCTGAAGCTGGGGAGGCTGTGATGGTTTTACTGTGGTTTGGAAAAAATTACATAAAGTCCAACACTCCCAAAGCTGTAGGCTCTAGGATAGCACCTGGAGGCTTGACATGGAATCAGATCCCTCTAGAACTGGGCATTGTTCAAGCCTACAGTAAATTATAGTCCTTCTGACACTGCTCAAAGTCTAAAGTCAAGTGCCTTATTTAATTGTATTTTTCTACAGAGAAAAACACTAAAATTACTGATAGAAAAGTATTTAAGGGAAGATTAATTTTCTGACTCGATAAAATCTTTCCTATCCAGAGGTTCTTAAAATATTATCACACTCTACAGAAGGCTTGCATATGCTGACACCAAACTGTGGGAAGAGACATTGCTCTCATTATAAAATACAAAAAATTGGCTCTTGATAACACTTTTACAAAGAAGCAATAATGTGCAGTTTATGAGAAGTAATGTAAATTATACCTGCAACCCATTAAGCTCCCTTTTGTTAAGAAGCTCTGAAGTGCTGATATAGTTTTGCTATCAGCAAATCTGCCATTTTATTGCAGTTATTCATTGCCCACAGCAATTCAACAGAAAATTAATTAGCATCAGCCCACTATAAATCTCAACAGTATTAACTAAAATGCCAGTTCTGTAATCACTTTTCATTAAAGCCAAAATACTAATTAAAATTGATTTTTGCCTGTGCTTTGGTAAACTGCTGCCAGAGTAAGGATCTCAGCAGTAATGCTGGATGAAGGGAGACCTTTACTAAAGTGGATTTTATATATTGTCTTATCCCCTTTATAAAGATAACAATGTGTGAAAGGATAAGGGATTTGAGAGCAGAAGCTGGCAGCTTCCATGGAGAAGGGAAAAAGTATGAAACCACTAGTGAATGTAACCTTATTAAAACTGCAATATGCTGTGTATTCAATCTAGACCGTGTCTGTCTTTCAGGCAAGTGCCTATTAATACACCTCAATCAATAAGCTATGAAGTATTTTTTTGATGAATAGTTCTAGCCATTTCAGTGGCATTGAATAGAGAGATGCCAAGTACTTTTGCCTCGTATAGACACCTTCCAGAGGCTTTTCATATGTCATGGGCAGTGTCAGTGCTGAAGATTACATTCATTTTTAGGGCCAAATTTGCAAGATTAAAACTTCTCTGCAGTGTAGAGTATGTGCACATGTTATTAATAGCAAATTAAAAACTGATTCCACTTTTGAACAGCACTTTTAAAACCTGAGTATTAAGCAGTACTGGAACCTCTCAGGCACAGATTTATGCCATTTACACAGTAAGAGTAAGAGACAGTAGCAGTAGGCTGCTTATCCTGTGAGTAAACATTTACTTCAGCAGTGGGTTTTACTGATACTCCCCAGAATCTGAAAGTTGCTGAGATATGGGAATTTTGTATTTCTGCCTGTTGTCAGTTGGGGAATGTGCTATAATGCAGCTGGCTTAAAGAATTAGAAAGTGAAGGACATATGTCATATGAAAGAAGAACACATATTTAATTTTCTGATAAATCTGATTTTGCACTGAACAGACCTGCTTTTCCAAGTTTCTGCCTCCCTGGACTTGATCACTTCTTTATTTTTCCGTCCCGACCACCACTCTCCTAAGTCTGCTCCTCACCTGACTGTGCTTCAAAACTGTTTGGCTTCTCTTTCTAGTCCTTAATACTCATATTTTTTTCCTGTGGCCTCAGTTTCCCTGCCCTGCTCATGGTCCAAACCCTAATTTCAGGCAGGTTCAGCTCAGCCAGTTCAGCCTATGTTCCTTTCCCAACTGTGTCACAGCAGATTCTTGCTCATCTCAGCTCCTTGTGCAGCATCACTCTTGAATTCTGCTGCTATACCCAAGCTCCCAGCAGTACTGTTCCCCTATTCCCATTTCTCCCTCATCCTCATCAAAAACTTACTCTCTGGACAGTTTCTGATGTTGATTGTGTCTCCTTCTTCCCCAGGTTCCCCAGATCAGTCCTGATGGGGGCTCCTTCTCCTGGAATTGCTTTGTCTGTTCCCATTCAGGTATTTCCCTCTGCAAGCCGCTGATCCCTCACAAGTTTTCATCTCAGGTATTTCTGCTCTAACACTCCCCACCTCCCCTGAGGCTATAGTTGCTCACAAATCCATCCCCTGCTGTTACAGAAGTTAAATTTTGCCCCCTTTCAGTGTTTCGTTTGGAGCTGGTTGCCATGGACACACTGCAAACACATTTCTCTTTCAAGGCTCAAAAACGCTCAAGGCATCTTGCCTGAAAATATCTTGTTTTCATAAGAAATGTAAAAATGTAAAAGGTATTGTCACTATTTCAGATGTCAAAACAAGGGTATTATAATGAACAACTGAATATAGTGGACGTTATCACATCTCTGTATAGTTCTTCCTTGCATATTTTCCCTTTCCCAGTGTGAGCAATACTCTGGATCTGCTGTTTCTGCTCTAGTTATAGTAACTCAGATATGCTAAATGTATAATCATAGCCTAGAAACAAATACAAGAAATGTTGATGCCAAGGATTTAATTATAAAACACATCAAACAAAGCTATTTTAAATTTTTTTCTGAAATGGATTATGATAAATTAAGTGCTTAGAATAATAATAAGACAGGCAGGAGAGATTGCTTCAATTCCAACCTAGTGCATTTTCTAAATTTCCAATACTTGTAATGGAAAAAAAAAAAAGTCATATTTTGTTATAACTGTGCCATAAATTGGGGAGATAATCTCATCATGCATCTGCTCCATTTGCCATCAATTAGTTTGATGAAAACAGCTAAAGCTGTGCAGTGATCAGCAACAGAGATTACATACACTTCAGTTTTGATTATACTTCCTGCCTTACCCATCCAACCACTGGCTATGGGGCACCCCTATCATTTGTTACAGCTCTGATAAAATTTTAATGCTTGTCATTTCCATCTTCAAAAATGTGTTATACTGTAATTTTTCCCATCTAATACTTCTTTTCAATACATGAAGAGAAGACTAAAATTATGGCTAGGACTCATCAAAAAAGTAAAAGTATGGGGAAATAATTAATTCTTTATAAAAAGTTAGGAATTAAAAATTGTAATTAGTTAAGAACATGGTCATCTAAATAAAGCAGTTTTCCACATAAGATATTCTCCTAATGTTCAGAATATTCTACTGAAATAACTAATATTTTTTCATACCACCCTAAACTTTGCATTGTCATTAAAACATCTCAGAAAATTTACAGAATGTCTCAGGTTCCATTGATGCAGTACAGCTAAGAAAAAAAGAGGAAGAAAAAATAAGTAAAGAAATAAAGTAATTTCAATATTGTAAGAAACATCAATTCCTGTTTTCAGTCAGATAAGAATTTTTCCTGAATTGAAATTTCATAGTGATTTTTAGAATTATTTGAAGACTGTTTCCCATAGTTCCAGTTGTCATTCAGCAGGGTATAGAAAAAGTTCGTACTAAACTTTGTACTACACCTGCCATGAAGGCATATCCAAGGCCAATATTCTGAACTACAAACCCTGTAAGTAAGGTCTAATAAAAAAAATCTGTATTTGCAACCAATTTCAGGTTCTTTTCCTTGGTCTTTTTTTGTCGTTGGAATATTTGTGGCCTTCAGGTGCACACTTTGAGCTCCAGAGGGTCTTGCTTCAGTGGATCCCAAAATGGACAGTGACAGGTCACAAGTGCTTCACACTTTTATATCAACATAAATTCACCAACCAGAACTCAGCCAATGATGTGATTTCCCCCCACCTTGGCCCCCTCTTCCCAAGATGCTGGTTTCCAGCTCTTGTTCTGGGTGTCCTTGGAGAGCAAGTCAGAGAGGTTTTGTTATGTCTATCTTCAGCATAAGGGAACAGCACTTAACGAGCTACAGGGAACTTCAGAGTTACACTAGCAGTACAGGATTTGAAAAATATAAAAGTTAAAACCTAAGGCATCAAATGGACCTCAAAGCTAATCTCATTCCAACCTCCTACCATGGGCAGGGACACCTTCCACTAGACCAGGTTGCTCAGAGCCCCATCCAACCTGACCTCGAACACTTCCAATATCCAGGGGCAGCCACAGCTTCTCTGGGCAACTTGTGCCAGGGCCTCACCACTCTCACAGGGAAGAATTTCTTCCCAATATCCAATCTAAACCTGCTCTCTGTCAGTATGAGACAGGACCCCTTGTCCTGTCACTCCAGGCACTCATAAATCATCTCTCTCCATCTTTTCTGTAGGCTCCCTTCAGGAAGTGGAAGTCTGCTGTAAGGTCTCCCCAGAGCCTTCTCCTCTATAGGCTTATTTAAGTAGTTACAGCACAAGAAAATAAACCAGTCTTTTCTTTACACTCCTTATCCTAAAAGCAAAGCTTTGAGTTATACAGTTAAATATTAAAACCACCCCAATTTAAATGTATAAATCTCCATCTTCTATCATCTCCAAAATATCAAACTGCTCCTTCAAGCTGTAGTTGCCCCTATTCAGACATATTTATTTGGCCCTGCACCTTAACACATCCTTAATACAGTAACGATAAATTTTATTCTTTATAGGTACATGGATTTCAATTGTTGCTCAGAGCTGGGAAATGCCTTCCTGAATGAGATCAGCTATTGCACAAAATCTCTTAGTAAGAAAACAATACCAATCCACTGCCAAGACCTTAAGTATCTGCTATTAACTCCTCGTCAGATTTGAAAGCACCCATTATTTTGCACCAAAAAAAAGAGCACTTTCCTAAAATGAAATGGTCCAAATTCACCTCAGATGTCAGTTCATAGGTTTCATCAAGGGTTTGTTCAGCCAGCATGCCAAATAAATTAATAGCTTTTCTAGCTCAGCCAGCATTTTGTACTTCAGTCCAAATACTCTGCAGTTATTTTAACTCTGGGTTGAAAAAAAATAAAAATCTCGTTTTTGTCTTTCTAGCACTTATTTTAAAAGGAAGGAATGAGGTGCTGTGATAGAAATGAATGTCTGTCTAGAACCTTGGTTAAATATCCATCGGGAAGTTAAAAACTGGTGGTGAAAAGCACAAGATTATTTTTTATGTCTGTATTTTCAGTATGGCATTCAGTGATGGAATTCTTTCTTACCACATCTTTGTCTTGCCTCTTTTATTCTCCCAAGAAATGAAGCTGCAAAAAGCAGTTTTGCTGAAGATGGTGAGGATGCTTATGGCCCTGAAGAAGTTCAGTCCACAGGCCTGAGCTGACCCTTTAGAAGACTTTTGCATCCTGAAAAGGTTTTGCATGCTGTATTTGAGGGGAGCAACACAACACCAATTATTCAAAAGAAACACTTAAGAATTCCACATTGGTCACAGTTTCATGCAGTACTGGAGATTTCTGGTGTATAATTTTTTTCATAGCTCTAGACCACACAAAATTAATTAATTAAATTAATTAGTTAATAGTTTTGTCTAAACCATTTCAGAATGGTACTGAATTCCTGAAACAAAAACTAGAAAAAGCATTACTCAGAGATAGTGCTATGGAGGCTTTAGTACCAACTGCAAAAATTGAGTGGTTTTCATAAAAAAGCAAATTTCAACATTTTTTAAAACTCTTGACTTACTCAGAATTATCTCAGTCATGGTGATGGATTTCAATTAATCTCTGGACTGTTCTCATCCAAATAATGAAAAAAGATCCCTTTCTGAAACTCAGCAAAAGGCCAGTAGTGTGAACTTGGTTACTCTTCACTCCATCTTAAATTTTATGTTCTCAATAGGTTTTCATCCATTTTCTGCTGTAGCCAGGGGCCCTGCTACTCCTGTCAGGTGAACTGGCATTATCTAATGGCCATCAGAAAGAAATGTTTCAAGAAATCAAAAATCATGAGAGGAAATGTCTGCCCTCTGCACACTGACAGTTGAGGTCATCTATCACTGCCAGTAAAGCTTTTTATTTTTTGTGTTCTGGCCCAAATCCAGATTGTGCCAGGTCTGCAAGATTAGTTTTGATTAGATGATATTATAGTTGGCCTTCAGTTAGCTTCCCTTCTTGCTCATCTTTAGCAACAAAAAATCAGAAATCAGGTAACAAAAACATAAGATTATTGCTACTTGTATTTTCAAGGTTCACTTCGGTCAAGCTGTCAATAATAATTATTAAGACTAGAATATTACATTAAAAAAAAGATAAAAAAGAAAATAAAAAACTCATCTAGTCACATGACTTCAAACTCTCTTCTGTAAAAAGTTAATTAATTACAATTAGACTCAGGAAAAATGCAACACTGGTGTCACAGAATGAATCCTATATGGCTGTAGCTTCTGAAATCCTGCTTTCAGAGTTGCTTCAGAACAGAAGCCTGGGTATACTAGAGGAGGGGTTATTGTAACATTTCTGGTCTGCTTGTATGGAAAAAAAAAGTAACAAAAATGAATTTATTGCTATCAGATATCCAAATCAAATAAACTGGAGAAAACCACAAAATAATGGGTATCTTGTTCCTCTCATGGAAGTACATCCTTTTATAATTGGACTTTGACATTAATCAACTTTGTCATTCCTACCTTTTACATAATCTTTATGACTCAAATCTTAAGATCAGACTGGAAATAAAACACAAAAAAACATTAAGGGGTACCCGTAGATGGTGAATATTTGGACAAATTGATAAGTCTTCATGAACTAAAACTCTCCAATGAAACAAAGTCAGGTTTCTTTTAGCTGTGAAAAAGCTAAAGAACATTACTTTTTTACCACAGACACCAAAACATTGTCTGTGTCTTTCTGGGTGTTTTTTGTCCTTAACGTGCATCCTACTCTTGCTGTCTAAAAGGCTTCTATGTGGGTCAACAAAGAATGAGAAAATTTATATACATTGAGAGCCTGTGAGGAATAATATACCCCAAGGCAGCATTTCCCCTCACTTCATGTACAATTAGAAAACAAGCTGTTAAAATAGTGATGACTTCCAAGAGATGGCCAACACTGGCCTTTTTTTGTTGTTTTTAGAGAGGTTGAGGTGCTTAGGAGAAAACCCACTGCAGCCAGATCCACGGTGTGCAGCTGCAGTGTCCATGTCCCTGGCCAAGGCCACATGTGCACCCAGGGAGGGACGGAGGATGAGGAGCTGAAGGCTGCAGCTCTCCCAAAGCACCTGGGGAACAGGATTTGCTGCCACCCCCGAGTGTGATCAGTAACCATCAGGTTGGTGTTACAGAGAGGTGAAATGGAAACAAGGAGAGCTCTCAGCCTGTGTCCTGCCAGTTGGTCAGGACATGGATGTTTCATGGATGTGTCACTTTTATTTCAAATAAGAGCACAGAGAACATTTCCAAGCAACTGCTTGTTGACAAGAACCAGCACAAAGAGATTGTAAATGGATTGCACTGGTAAAAAGTCTCTACAGGGAAATGCATGGTAGAAAAACACTGTTGTAAAGGACATTTCTCCCCACCATCTTTGGTCTAAAAACATAGAGAAGAATTAGGATTTTACACTTAAAGAGCAAGCATTCAGACAGTTTATGCTTATGATTTGAATTATTTTATGGTTTGAATTGTAAGTAGTTCTGTGGGCAAAGGATGCAGGAAATTGATGTAGAGGGGAATTATGCTGAGCTCTCGGGGATGTGATGATTCACTCAGGTCACTGAAGACCACACAGAGGATATGGCTTCAGGAGCAGGATGCAAAGGGCACACAAACCCCCCTCTCTAGGTGTCAGCAAACAGCCTGAGTGTGTTTTGGCTTGTCAATATGCAAGTGAATATGCCAGCTGATCTGCTTGTATTTGTCTCATACTTGTGCCCTATTGTCCTTTCAGAAACAGTGCAGCAATTCGTTCTTTCTGATTTATCAACTCCAGATACACTTGAGCTTAAAATATGTGATTAAATTATTAAGGTCATAAAACGCCGCAGTTTCAAAGAGGCTTGCTCAGATTATGTTTGCTGGGAACATAAGACAGGCTGTAAGCTGGTTTCAGCTGCTCAGGAGAAGACTCACTCACCAGGAGGATGTATTGCTTTGCCCCAAAAAGTGTAGAGGTGAAGGGATGTGTCCATGTAAGAATGCCATGAAATCCAGGAGCTAGAGGGAAAAGAAAAACTACACCACACAGTGAAGGAAAAGGAGGCTAGCAGCCATTCCAACTGTTACAACAGCACTGTTATAGATACTAATGACAAATCATTTCTCAGGTTTCATTAAAAAAAAAATTCAAATTTGAAAATACTTAGAGAAAATATCCCAAGTCAAACAATTAGGGGGTGCCCCTCACCAGACACATTTTTTAAAGGATGATTAACAGATCTAGATAAAATATCATTTTCCAAAATTAAAAAATTATTTTTAAAAATGTAAACCAGCTTTTTCACCCAAATGTCACAAAAAGCAGCCATTGTTTTTCACAGGAATTCTGTCTCAGTCCTCTCTGTACTGGTGAAGAAACAGAGGTTTTGGTTCTATTCCGGTGACAAAACCATCACCTTCTGCATCATACTGCTGGACTACATGTTTGACAGCAGAATGCTGGACAAATCTAACCTCTGCTTGACACCACAGACCACAGGAGAACGCAGCAGGTCTTTCCAGCTTCATGGGTACAGTAAATCTTGGTTTGTTTCATTAATTATACTTGTTAAAATTATCTGAACTTCCATGTGTACCAGAGTTGGGAATTTTCTGAGAATGTAGATGACTTTTCTTATTTCAAGGATATGTACCAAAACTTACAGCATGCTAAAATAACAGTAACAGGTTTGGGGCAGAAAACAGGTATCTGAATATCAAATGAGGACTACATATGTGTAACTGTTTGTTCATTTTCACAATTTCTCTCTCTTTACAGCCATTGTGGTCAATCAGGGAACCACCCTCAAGAGAGTGTCAGTACCTGAGCAGAACACAGTGCATCAAGTGTGTGGTTTCAGCCTTAACTTCCATGTTTCCTGACTCTGGTGAACGGTAGCAAATCATACCCTTAGTCTAATTTCAGCAAATTTGCTTCATAGGAACATGCCTTTACATTCTGCTTAGGCATGGAATAGTAGCAAGAAAGTAGAATAGAAGTGCTTTAAAGAATGGGGAATGATTAATAAATGGGGGTGGAATACACAGACAGGGATTTCTCTTCTCATTTCAACAATCAGAGAGATTTCATTACATTAACCCCACTGTCCACTGTGAACATTGCATAGATTAATAATTTTGATTCTGAGGCTCTGCTTATTTCTGGCTCATTTGGGTTTGATCCTGGAAACCCTGAGACTGGAAGTGCTTAACAGCTCCCTGCAGAGCCCAGTGCCTTTGCAAAAGACAAACCTTGGTGAACATCACATTTTCTTGTTACCTCTGGGTTTCATAAGAAAAGAGTTAGCCTGTATAATTTGCCATCATTACTGCACTTTTCTTAAGCCACTTTGGCAGAGATTCATCTCACTAACTTTAGACATTTAAAGGTGCACTGAAAATGAGAGAACATGAGTTCTCAAGGTTCCCTTGAGATCCTGTGGAAAGTCAGGAACCTCTCAGCAGCACTTCATCACATCTGTATCACATACTTACGTTGGCAAGGGATGAATCACCTGCCGGAGGTGCATGTACCTCTTGACAGTGATTCATTTTAGCCCTGAGCAGGCTGGAAAACTATCTACTACCAGGTGTTTAACTTTTGGACAAGCTAAAGTAAGTTTGATGAATCCCATCTGAAAGCCCTTAGTAGCATTTGCTGTTTATTTTGCTTTATTTCAAGTCAGAGGAGAAGGAGAGTTTATTCAGTTAAGACCCTGTCTGGCCGTTGTCCCTGGTGACTTCATTTGATGGGCAAGTTATATATTTACCCACTTATATTAATGGTGCTGGTACAAGGAGGATGACACAGAGGCCCAGGGGACATATATATTGTACCTTTACATTGAGAGGAGTCTGAGACACGGCCTCAAGCTGCCTCCAACAGTAATCCCATTCAGCTGAATGTTGTACACCATCTGATCCTAAAAATGTAGCTGAAGTTTGTTATAGTCAAATTAGCTTAAAACTGGTTTGTTGTCTCTTGCCATGTTTCATGGCTTTGATGTCAGTTCCAGTGCCTTATAGTACCAGAACAAAGAATTTTCTTATGCATAAATGTATAATTTTTGGTAGATATATTAGACGTGTGCAGTACCAGCAGGCATCATCAAAAAGGTATGTAGAATTCCACTGTCCCCAAAAGACAAGGAGCAAAATTTACAGACAATCAAACTTCAAGCATGCTATTTGGCAGTAATTCCCTTTTTTTCTTGATCTTAATATGGGTGGAGGGAAAACAAAAGACAGAGCAAATGAGCACTTGAAGAACATACAGTAACAAGGGCTTCATGAAAGGATCTGTTGAGAAATGAACATGAAAAAGGAACATGAGACTCAAGACTTCACATTTAATTTATAAAACGTACAAACACAAATACAGACCTTTTGTCATTTATATGTAATACAAAAAAAATGCAAAAAACATAACCATTATAGAGGATTCATGGCAAGATTCTGAATTAATCAAGTAGAAAATTCCCATTATTTGAAAGATGTAAGTGTATTGTGTGTTTATAGGGTGTCTGAATTTCATTCCATACATTTAGATTTAGCAGTCTTATGCTCAGTCAGGTTCAGTGACTAAATTGTTGCAAAGTCAAAAATTTTCTGAGGCCCAGACTCAGTTGGGTTTGTCTGAAAACCGTAGCTCTCTGTCTCTTAGAGCAAGACAACAGAAGCAATATACCTTCATTAGAACAGGGAAATTCTGTTAGGACATAAAATTGAATCCTAGCAATGCAGGAGTTGGGATGGCTGCTTGGAGAGATTTCTTTTTCATGAAATGATGAAGAACAAAACCTTCTTGTCTATAATCAATATGATTGTCCTACTAAATCAGTTTTTACTTTTTGAATAAAATTAATAGAGTCAGAGACACTGACTCTAATGCTAAGTCAAAGCAAATAGGATTTGTCCTTTTCAGCATTACTGTCTGAGCAAAAGCACGCAGGGTTTTTCATGATCCTTCCACCTATTCACTGCTTGCAGAGGCCTGGGCACCAGTCAGTGCCTTCCAGATCCATCACCTGCAAGTTCCAAACACTTCTGGATGTCGTGAGTTGTACTAAAGGACATTCAGGTGGAAGAATGTGACTCAAATCATCACAGAGGCAGACCCACTAAAAATAATGAGTGATGCTTAGACAGCAAGGGGCTGGGTTTTCTTACAGCCAAGGGCTTCTCTTACCGTGGAAGCTGGAAGTGGGAAGGTTTTCCATTTCGTTTTTCTTGCAGGTAGTAGGTTTCCTCAGCTTCAGGAAGTTCTGCACATCTCTGGGCCTGGCACCAACAGCAAATGAATTCACTCTCGGCAGAGAGCTAGTGAAAGGCTACTTAAGCTTTCAGAATAGACGCTCTTAATTGTTTTGCAGATAAGCTTTTAAGTGCTTTGTAGATAAAATCAAAAGGTGGGGATGAAAACAAAATAGAAGGCTCTAAGAATGGGATGTATTTAAAATTCTTAGCTCTTCTTGTCTATGTAATCGCAATGAGTTTATAGGTTAATTGCTTTCAAGGGAGTGAAAATTAGACTGTGATACCAATTCAATACATTCACCACTAAGTGTGGACCATTCTTCCACACTTTTATAGACACGCTTTTTAGTTTTCTTTTCCCTTCCTCTCTGCAATAAGCATTACTGCAGGCATTTCTCTTTGCTCCTAAAGTATTTGGAAAAATTGGTTCTTGCAATTTGCACTCTTTCTATTGTCACTTCTATTCCCATAAAAATTGAAGGGAGAATGCTGAGAAAGAACAGGGTAGTTTCATGTAATCATCAGCCTGAAAATCATTCAGATCATTTTCTCTAATCCTTTCTTTTTCCCAGAATTCGTTTGTTTCAAATATACCTCTTTCATTATGCTTTCTCAAATTGTTCCCTCACACCATCTCCCAAGAAAAGAAGCAGCATCAGAGTTCCCAGATTTCTAAGAAATGGTCACAGATCAGACTCAGTACAAAAGTGACACTTCTGTCATGCACATATGCATGTGCCCAATACCCAAATGGCAAGAAAAGTGAATTAGGATGGGGGTTCAAGGGCCTGCTCTGGACAGACAGTGCGAATGTTTAGAAGCTCAAGACTGGGAAATCCATTTCCACTATTGAATCCCTTCTCCAGCACAGCACAACACACAGTCAAGCCACAAGAGAACCTACTGCATGCATATTTTGCAGCATCTCTGAGGATGTAAACTAAAACTTAATAGTGTGAAAAATGAGGTTCACTCTCTTGTTAAAATTTGAAAGGTTTAATGAAAGGTTTAATAAAAGGACAATAGGAGACATAAATAAAGCAAAGGATGAAAATGGCCAGGTGCTTGGCATGCTGCCAAGAGCACACATTAAACCAGAAAACATTTCTTTATATGTACTAGCATGTTGTACATTCACA
>VZTN01024207.1:4172-39016 GCA_013400515.1 Erpornis zantholeuca
TAATTCATTATAGTGAGATATTCAACGGGCTCAGAAATAAAGAACTGCAGAGTTACAGTCCCTGGGTGACCTCAGTTCACCCCTCACATTCATATGCTTTATGAGAGTCTTCAGTCACGACTATCTTTACTAACTCTTTTCCTTCAAAATTCCTTTCCTCTCTTACATCTACTGAGATTTAGGCATGCATTTCAAAGAATTAGCAGTTAAAATAAAACTTGTTTTTATTTTTCTAATGCTGCCTTGCTTAATTTTACAACCATAGCCTAACAGTCATTTAAAACAATAATTAGACCCCTAAACTGCCTTCTTTTCTCATTCAGCAGTGGTGTACATTTGCATAATATTGTTCATCTGGAATATTAGGAAAAAGTACCTATATATCTGAGGATGCTTTTCATTTACATTTTAGAAACTGGGTTGTAAAGAGTTAGAAAAGATAAAATTTTAATACTGCGGATAATAACTCTACACAGTTGAAAATTAGTATATTCAGTTAGAAACACTTCTGTCGCAATTTTTCAGAACCTGAGAACTGTGCATCAGAAATCACCTCTGAAACTTTGCCTGTCTTTCACATAGGTCTAAGCACAAACTCAGTTATAAGAAACTTTGGTGTTCTTGACTTTATATGGAACAAAAGATACATTCTTCAATCTGCTGAAAGTAAGGTAAAGGCCCAGTGTAGACAAAGCAAGCTGCCGTATCTAAACTATGATTTTATTCCACATATGCAATAATTGATCGAATTAACAGAAAGCTTTTGTTCATTGTAAGTGCAAGGTCACACAATGAAATTCACACCTGGTCTCTGGTTTTGTTCTTAGCCCACTCCTGACTGAAATATATTTTCAGTAAAACAAGAAATACAAATGCTGCTTTAATCCCCAAATAATTTACTTCTGTAGTCTTTAAAACACTACATTAAACATTTCAAGTGTTTTATTCACTATGGAACACGTTCAATTCTGTATCTTTTGCTGTCCCTCATTAAACCCCAATTATTGTGCATATGGGATAAAATCTCCATGCAGCAATACACTGTATTTGCTTTAGACTGGCTAGTACTGATGAAATTGAGGGTATATACACTTGTTGCCTTAACTGAAACCTCGTATTTCAGATGTCTATAACTCTAATCTTATTACACATAAGATTAGAGTTATAAACATACTGATAAAATATTACACAGTATTTTATCGAATTACTGGAAATTGAATGCTTTAGTAACATCATTGATGGAAACAACAATGGGTTAAATTTGCAAGAGGTACCATACCTGCACTAGATTTTTGTTGAAAGTCTTAGATTAGATGATATTAATAATAATTTGAATTTTTTTTTGAGCCAAAGGTTAGATCTAGCTGGAAGTTTTCAAATATAAAAGCCGAAGCATTTGCCCAGGTGCAGAAGTTGAGAGATAAGATTTTTGTGAATAGAAGTGCTAAATAGTAAAAACTGGAGTACCATTAATAGAAATATGCTGGATAAATACCCACTGAATGATCTTCCAATATAAATCTCGAATGGCATTTTCTCTATGCCTAGTTACCAGCCAAAAATCAGCAAATAGTTGCCTCTCCGTGTGCAACCCCCCTTTGCAGTCAGAAAGAAGGGAGAAAAACCTGCATGTTATTCACTGGTATCTTATAGCTTGCACTAAGAAAAAGTATGTTATTTGTTGCAGCTGGTTACAGCTCTTAAATCTCTGAAATGATTGATAGCTTCTGTTCTTCAATAGCTACACTATTTGCCAGCTTTTTCAGTTCCTGAGGTTTGTTCTCTCCTAACAGCTTCCCTTTTAATCACATAGAAAGGCCACTTCTTGAAGTAAGTTAAGATGGCGTTTGAAAAGAAATAGCAGTTCTTGGCTTCTATGCTGCATTAGGATAAAAGATTGCACAACTGAGTTGGTTTTTAGCCTTGATCCATTTTAAATATAGTATGAATATTATAGCCCCATTAGCTTCTCTGAACTCCCTGGGCATCCCTCTTGTTGCCAGAAAGGAATTACGAATTGACGATGCAAGTTATTTTATTCTGTTTTCCATCTCTCTTGGAGTTTGTAAATGTGTCTATTCTGTCCCTGAACTTTTTATTTCCTGACATTCTGTTTTTAAGTACTTGTTTTATTGCCCATAGAAAGAGTAGATCTTCACTTTCTGCTCAGAAAAATAACTTTATGGAGCAAGAATGGAATATTGTACCAAAGAATCAACATACCAACAAATCTATGATTCTCAGCAATATCAAGTTTTTTGTCAGAAAAGTCTGCTCTCCCTGCTTGCATGCTCAATTTCCCCCTATCTCCTAACTCTGCTTCAAATATATGCATTTTTAAAAAGCATTCTGATTTCCCTCATTCTTCAAAAATGAGAAATGGAGACTCAGGGGAAAAGAGAGTAAAGAAAACACTTGCTAGCACATGCAGAAGCAGCCTGGTCCATGGAGAATCCATAGGACAATGTATCTAAGGGTCTTCTCTGAGGTCAACTTTTGATTTGGATTATGAGTTTGGGGAAAATGCCTCTCTGTTCCCTTATCTGGCTAAGGGAAATTACATAACTTTGCTGGCCTACATATATGAAATCAAGAGGGGATCCTGGGATGGAAATATCTGTGTATTTTGAGCTATCTTGTGGACAATTATCTGCTTGTGTCTAACATTTGGTATCCAGATTTCTAAGTACCTGTAGTTGGGAAGAACCCTTTCCCAGGAGGGAGTCAGAGGTAGCCACATTACCTGAGGAATCTCGCTGAGTACCTTCAGTTAAGTTCCAAATGAAGTCAGTGGCAAGGATTGGACTTAAGCTCAAAATAGTGCAGAATAACAAAACAAGTATTTAATAGTGAATTTAATAATTAAACAAAATTAATCAGAGACTTTTTTGTGTGTATGAGCTGCCTAAATATAATTTATCATTATTTTAATCTTTAAGTCATGCATTTTATTCCATAAACCAAACTCATGGCAGAAACAGTTTCTTAACATTCCTCTTGTCTCCCCTGGACCTGCCGGGGCACCACTCTTCCTTTCTCTTTATTTCTGAGGTTCTCTGCAGCCATTCCTGAAGGCTGGACTCTTCTTGTGCTGCCCATGTCCTCCTTTTCTCCCTTTCCTCTTTCCTAAGTAGAAATTACCATATGTCTTTTCTTTGGTTTCCAAATCAAAGGAGGGAGGGAGGGAAGGAGAGGAAAAAAGGAGATGGAATAACAGATAACCGAGGGGGATAGATGATGTCTGCTTCTTATCCACGTTCTTTTACTGACTTAAAACATTTTAACTGAATTTTAAAAGCAGTGGGACATTTAACTGAATGGTTTTCACAGTGATGTTCTTGTCACTCACACCTCAAACCCAACAAAACTGGTGCTGAGTGAAAACTGACTTCCTTGTCTGTGCTTAAGATGACTTCTTGCAGAGAGCTGGCCAGGCTTTGTAGTTCCATGTTATTCAGATTTTTCCATTTTCTAGGGTATCTCAGGCTTCTGATTTACTTGGATGGCTAGCTACAAATTGTGACAAAGTTGTCAGATTGCACTCAAAGTCCTTCAATACACATGTGGAAGGAAAGGAGCAGATTTTTATTTGCTGAAGTGTGAGTGCTCACAGTTAAAACTGAATATAACTGCAGTTGTCCCTTGAATACATATGTAGATAGATACCAAGTACTTGCTGAAATGGAAGAAAGCAATCCTTGCATTTAGGCATAGAGAGATAATATACTGTAATTCTTTTAAATTCTAGCCCTAATTTGTTCTACTTTAATTCTTTATCTGTATAATGGGTATTAAAATGCCACCTTGCTTTGATGGAGTCTTATAAAAGACATTAATTCATTGTTTGGAGCTGTCTAATATTATTTCAGTGAATGTCTAAAAAAAGTCTGAAGAAAGTGAGTCATTCTTACTGGTGAGGTCTTTAATGGGAAACTATAGAAGACATGGACCCACACAGAGAACAATAAAGGCTAAAAAAAGAAATATCAGCTGCCTTATTTTCCAAGTACCATCCATCCTCCTGTATTGAATTCTTTGATTATTCAGAAATATAATTACACTGTGTGTTTGCTGCCATGTGGGATATAGAACCTGAGGCGAACGGTGGTTAGCCAGTGTTGAGCAATCTGCAGTCTGGTATTTTGTAGCTTCCTGACATTCCTATAATGTGTAGTGGGGATTAGTAACTCCTGTTTTGTCTGGTTTATTCATTGCAGTGACTTTTCCTTTTAGGAAGGTGTACTGAAATCTAGAAATTATATGAAGTCACAGTCTCCCACAATCTTGTCTCACTAAATCAGGAGCATACAGTTGTATTGTCCAACTTGTTGATAGCACTGTTTGAACCAAGTATTAGAGGCATAAGGGACAAGGGAAACTCACAAGTGTTCACCAAACAATTGGGAGAAGTTTTTTATTGCAAAGAAAATTTAAATTAGAAAAAGCTAGCTCATGGAGCAATGTGTAAAGCATCAGGAAAACACTTGTCTTGAATTAGGATAGGAGGAGGCTCCAAAGGATCCTTAAATATTAGTTGTCAAATGCAATTGAAAGGGATTGGTGGAAACACTCATCACAATAGCATCAGGAAGAAGGGTGCCAGACAAGGTGGACTGGCTTGCACCAAGGTTTCCTTGCGGCTGAGGGAATGAATGCCAGATTAATGGACTTTGACAGTAGATATCCCAACACCTTGAAAATCAGCTGCATAGCAACGTTGCAAAATCCTTCCATAGTGTTCAGCAACTGAATTAGTCTGTGTACAGTTAATACTACCCAAAGAGTGTATCAAGCTGTCCTCTCCTTAGTTTTGAACACGTTAATTCCGATTTTTAAGAAAGTGCAGTACGTCACGAGAAGGATAATCAGCCCCTTGGACAAAGAGCAGAACAAGTTTACCTTTATATAGAACACTCTTGAAGACAAATGCTGGTTGCTAGTCAGGATGGAGAGTTCAGAGGGCTATATCAAAGTGCTAGGACTGTGTGTATGAGACCAATATGTGACTTTACGTTTCACAGGCAGTACTTGCTCTGGATGAACACAAGTTACACAGTTCATTTCTCTGAACAAGCTTCTTCAAATAGATGGATTTTTTTCCCTTATATTCACTGGTAATAAGAGATTATGCCTGCCATTACATATGCAACTAATTTATGGACTGCTGTAAAAATGACACCTTGTGTGAGTACTTGTATCTTCTAATTATTCAGGTATAGGTAGTAAACACAGAACTGTGGTTCTGTGCAGTCTGTTTACTGCTTTTGTGTTGTATCTGAGGTAAACAATTCAAGAACATTTGCAAAAGAGCGAAAAGGTATAAATAAAGAAGAGAATGTGTACAGAATGAATGGTCACAGTATTGGAACTATTTCTCAATAAATTAAGTGGTCTGGGAATAAGTTGCAAAGGGAAAAGAAACAGATATGAAGGAAAAAGGGAGGAAAAAGTAGACAATTTGCTATCTTAGACAACCAGAAATCTGATTTTGCATTTGTTGATTTATTGGATGTGCTTGTTTATTTCTATGTTTTGGAATTATAAATGCTATTGTTCCATGGCAAGGTACTTAAAATTTGTGGGCAAACTATTTTGAAACCTGTGGTAGTTAATATTTTATATGAGATCCAGTCAACAGGTACAAAGTTTTAGCCATTTATTTTTTTATAGGTTCTGGGTGACAGTTGCTGCATTATCCATGACATAGCTAGACCATGCTACATGAAATGGTGCTGTTTAATATTAGAAATATGTTGTCAGGCATTGAAAAAGAAATACTAAGAAATGTAGTGGATCACTCAAAAGTGCACTTCTTAAGTATCAGTGGCTACCTAGTTGTTTTCCAAAGTAGAGCCTTTACTGTTTAGATAAAGTTAGCATAAATGGGATGTGTTTCTCTCATTCTTTGGGCTCGTTCATCAGGTTAAAAGGGATTTTGAGCAACATGAAAATTGTCCCTGTGTGTGAAAGGAACTAGATGATCTTTGAAGATCCCTTCTGACCCAAAGCAGTCTGTGATTGTGATTCTGTAGAATCATTTAGTTTGGAAAAGACTCTTAAGATCATCAGGTGCAAGCATTACTCCAGCACTTCCAAGTCCACTGCTAAATGACACTTCTAAGTGCCACATCCGCATGTCTTCTAAATACGTCCAGGGATCGTGACTCAACCACTTCCTTGGGCTCTCTTCCAATACATTCAATGAAGTCATTTTTTCTCATACACAATCTAAACCTCCCCTGGTGCAAGCTGAGGCCATTTCCTCTTGTCCTATTGCTTGCAACATAGGAGAAGAGACTGATTGCCACCTGGCTACAGCCTCCTTTCTGTAGAGGTAATTGTAGAGTGCAATAAGGTCCCCCCTGAGCCTCCTTTTCTGCAGGCTAAACAGCCCCAGCTCCCTCAACTACTCCTCATCTGATTTGTGCTCCAGACCCTTCCCCAGGTCCATTGCTTGTCCATTCTCTGGGCACACTCCAGCACCTCAATGTCTTTCTTGTAGTGAAGGGCCTAAAACTGAACACAGGATTTGAGGTGTGGCCTCAGCAGTGCCAAGTAAAGGGGTTGATTCTAAATATCCTTTCTTCCATGATCTCTACAAGTTTGGGTCTGCCATCATAACACAGTTTTAAAGGGCATACTTTTACTTTTATTCTTGTAGATTATATCTTCCCAAAGTTAATTTGTAAGAAGGATTGTCCAGGGTTTCTGTTGTCTCTGCAACACTTAAAAAAAAAGAAGAAAGAGAGAGCTTTGCAGTGCAGGCATGTTTTACTGCAGTTTAGAAAAGCATGGTAATTCAGTTTCCTCCAAATGCTAAAGATCTGATGAATCTCAAGTGTCCATTCAAATTTATGGTAGATTTGTATTTAGGAAAATCAGGTCTTCCGCCTGCTGTATATATACATATATATACATATATATATATATCACTCAGTCTCCGGTGTAGCTAAATGCCCATGTGCTTAACTTTAAATTAGCCCAAAGATGAGAGTGAAAAAAAATATACATGAAGTAAATTACTGATATATTTTCCTTTTCTGGGCAGCTTTGGCCTCTAGGAGAAACACAGAACCAATGAGTTAGGGAGACTTTTGATCTCATCTCGTATGGTCATACGGATGCTTCTGAACTGCAGCCTCAATTCAGATTCTCTGCAATATTTCTGAGGAGCAGAGTCTGCTTAGTGCTGATCATAGGCTTCATTATGCAAACCAGTCATTCCGCAAGTCACTGCATGGGAAGTGAAGCACATCCCAAGGTGATGCAGCTTGAAGTCCGTGCATGATGCACAGGATGACCAGAGGAACGATAATCAGTCCTCCTTTATGGGGACATTGACATGCCTCTCCCCAGTGGTTCCTGGAGAACAATAGCGCTGTGTAGTGACACAGAGCGCATGGGATGGCATCACAGCGATCCGCTGGTTGCCGTGGTGACGGGAGTGGGCCCGCAAAGCCAGCCTCCTGGCTGCTGAGTTGGAAGGGATAAGAAAAACACAGCCCACTTCCCATGTGAAATGAATTACAAGAACAAGCAAAGGAAGAAAAGAAAAATGTCAACCCTTAATCAAATGTTCTCTTATTTTTAGAAAGGGTTTGAAGAAAATGGAGACCATCTCTGCTTTCCTCTTGGGCCTCAGGGATTTGGCTAGTAATATCTCTGTACCTACTGTGGAAATAAATCACAGAGGTTTGTATAAGACAAATCACATGTAAAAGGTATCTGTGTGCAGTGGGAGATGACAAAACCTTGTTCAATCCTGTTATCCTTTGTGGTTGCCTTAGCAAACAAAATCTGTTAGAATATGTTTAAATTATTCTCAATATGACAACTATATTTGGCGGGTAAACTAAATACACTCAGTTTTAGGTAGGGAAAGGTAGCATATTCCAGTTTCTTATTAGCTTACAATGTCTCTTACCTTTTACCCTTGCTGCACAGCTGCATATCAAAAGCATCATGGTGGACCGTGGAATACATTTAAACATAACAAATCAGTAGTGAAGAGAAAACACCATTCATTTTCCAGTATTTCTCATTTTGAGGAGCTGCTTCATGTCTTAATATATTTAGTAATATTAAATAAACCACCAGTTTCAGTCAACCTAACAACCTCCAGTTACTAGCAGCTAGATCCTGAAAATGGTTTGGGCACCTGAAAGTTAGGCAGTGCCTTCATTTTGCAGCACACAGGGTGGACTAAAAATACAACCAAGGGAGGCCTCAAAAACCGCAATAAAAACACAGTGAGTTGCAGTGAGCATCACGGTGTTTGACTGTAGAATTCCTGTTTCTGGGAGCAGGATGTCTACAGCTGAATTAGGCAAAGAAAAGACCCTGCATAACTTAACAGGAAGAGAAAAGCTAGTGGGAAAAGGATTTGCAATTCTAAGCAGAGGAAGCCAGTGAGGTGCTCCAAAGCGGGAGTTATATCTGAAAGTTTTGCCTCTCTTTACATCCCTGCATTAGACACTGTTTGGTGGCTGGATTTACTGTCCTTCTCCCTGGATTTTGACATGCAAGTTGACCCTTTGGATAAGGACATCTGGTTCATTGTTTTCTTTCAAATTGAAACACAAGCAGGAGCCTGTAGCTTAGGAGTTAGGATTCTTGGATGAAAGAAAGTCACGAATTTTTAGCTTTTTTTTCTGCTTTCCTTTTTGGCAGTCACTAGATATAAACTAGAAACATTTCTGGAAACAGTACAAGAAGATTGATTTACCACAACCAGCTGTCACTGGTCTAAGGGATAATATTCTTTCCTGGCTTACTGACTAAACTTCACAGCAATTTCATTTCAGCAGGACCAATGAACAATTCCTCCTCAACTGCAGAGCGCTCTTTCCTAACAGGTGTTGCATGGTTTCCTCTGATTTTAGGAAATCTGAGTATGAGAAAGACAGATAAATCTGATATCCCACCTTCTGCATGAATCCTCTAAAAGGTGGGCTGTGCTATGAGAAAGAAAGATAAAGCCATTCTTCCTCCTTTCAACACCTTTTAAGAAAGAGCAGCAGCCAGTTCATGTCGTGCTCCTGTTTCTGCCTTGTGCACACTCTGAGACTTCCTACCAGACCAAGCTCTGTTGGCATTTCAGAGGAGGGCCTAGGTTCTAGACTCCCACAAAGGACTGACGTGGTTTCCTAGCTGCTCTGTGCTCAGAACAGAGAGCTTGAACACCAGGCAGCCCAAAGATAAAGACACCAGTGTGAGCAGGGTTCATTTGCAGGCAGGAGGTGAACAAGTGCTTGAGGATATCAATCATAACTTAGGTTGTGCGAAAGCTTACGTATTTTCTTGGGCATGTTTTCCTTGCTTCTGTTTGACAGGGCCCTTCTGGGAATAACTTATTTTTAAGATGTGGATCCTGCCCAGAATTTTAGAATTTTGACTTTGCATTTTGTGCTCTCTGGGGTGATTTTGGCAGCTCACATTTTAAAAAACATGACTATGATTTTTAAAAATATGGGGAAGGAAATTCTTGTGTAGGACAGTCTGAGAGGTGAACTGAGTTTTTACACTTCATAGAATCACAGAATTATAGAATAGGTTGGGTTGGAAGAGATCTTAAAGGTCACATCATTCTTCTTCAGGCTGAACAACCCTTACTCTCTCAGCCTGCTTTAATAAAAGAGGTATTCCAGCCCTGTGATCATATTCATGACCCTTCTCTGGAATAGAGGTCTGTGTCCTTCTTATGCTGAGGGCTCCAGAGCTGGATGCATCACTCCAGGTGGGCTCTCACGACAGCAGAGTAGAAGGGCAGAATCACTTCCCTTGACCTCTGGCCACCATTCTTTTGATGCAGCCCAGGATATGGTTGGCTTTCTGGGCTGTGAGTGCACATTGCCAGGTCATGTCAACCAAACCCTCCTCCTCAGGGCTGCTCTCAATCCATTCTCTGCCCGGCCTGTATTTTTTCTTGGGATTTCCCTGACCCCTGTTCAGGGCCTTGCCCTTGCCCTGGTTGAACTTCATGAGGTTCACATGAGCCCACCCCTCGAGCCTGTCGAGGTGCTTCTGAATGGCATCCCTTCCCTCCATGTCGACTGCATTGTTGACAAGCTTTGAAGGTACACTCGATCCTACTGTCCATGGTGCTGACAAAGATCAACAGTGCCAGTCCCAGCCCAATCCCTGAGGACACCACTCGTCCCTGCTCTTCACTTGGACATCGAGCCATTGACCACAACTCTTTGAATGCAGCTGTGCAGCCAATTCTTTACCCAGTGAGAGGCACGTCTGTCAAGGCCATGTCTCCTCAGTTTAGGGGGACAAGGATGTTGTGTGGGACAGTGTCAAATGCTTTGCACAATCCAGGCAGAGGACATCAGTTGTCCCTCCCTTTTCCACCAGTGCTGTAACTGCACTGCAGAAGGCCACCAAATTTGTCAGGTACAATTTGCTCATAGTGAAGGTGTGTTGGCTGGCAGCCACCACCTAATTTTATAACAAAAGTTACTTTGTTATTTTTTTTATTGCCTCCTTATTTATTATAATAGCACCAGTGTTAGCTGGTTAAAACTCCTTATTACATGCAGAGTAGGTATTCAACATATTTGTTATGTCTGAAAATATCATCTTTGCCCCTTCCCGCACTCCACAACTTTATACACTTATTGAAGGAAGGAATATTTTTCTGAGAATTTATAAGTCTGTTAATTAGCTCACAGTAATATTGATTTTTAAAGTGGGTCCTTTGAGAAATTTAGCATCTAAGTTAAGCAGCATTTATAGCAAGTAATCTGAATAATGGTACAATATAGACTCTCTGGAATTTTCATTACTCAAATGAAGTGAAATTATCTTCACAATATACATTCAAGACATTAAGATGTAATTTAGGTAAGTATTAATAATTATATTATTGAATTGTTATGACTAAATAGGCAGACAGAGTTGGGTCCACAGCATTAGCAATTAAGTGGGCCAAGTGTGACATCAGAGGTAATTTTTTCAATTGCCACCTTATCTGTGCAGCTAATTTGCATGTGACAATTGTGTTGGTTGTAATGAATCAGTGCTACATGGAGGTGGGATAAAAATAGCAGAAATTCTTCCTACAAGGATCCTTGTCCCAGCTATCCTCATTGTTTAATTACTGCTACACTTTAATTAACTATACCTGTTGTGTGAAAAGACTGTGACTATATGCTCATTTGAATGTCAATATTTCAAAAGCTTTTGATGGCACTGGTTCCTTCGGGTTCATTTCTAGAAGAGCTGAATGTGAACCAGAAAGATCTTTAAAACTTAAGTCATTTGGGTCTCAGGTCTGCTGGGACTCCTTTTTAAACTGGCTCTGCTTACACTACCACTTTTTATGCAGGTTACAAATTTGTACACAGAAGTGCTATCATCCCACCCTTATCTATGAGTGAAATGGCCTTTCTTGGGGGGTAACATTTCAGTAGTAGTTTGTTATTACTTCCTAACTAAATAACACTAACATGGAAAACTGTCTTCCATTTTTGTCTGGTTTTGTGGGTTTTTCGATTGCTAGGAAAGTCATAAAGCTTAAGACTGACAATAGAACAAGGTGAGGATTGAGAATGAGTATCAGTAGTTTTACAGCAAATTAATTTTGGAAGAATTTTATCAAATGATTATTTTGCGACCTGCTTGGTTCTTTCTTCCTAACATATTTTATAATCAATCTCTTTCTCCCAAGACAAAATTCCATGCTTCTGGAGGGGATTTTTCTAATAAAATCTTGTTGGGTATTTAGATGAAATAATGTCTGCAGTATCTTCAGGAATCTGATAAATCTTTCTGACCTAAAGTACAGGTTGGGCATTTAACTCAGTAATCATTCTTACAGATCTTGTTTTCATGTTAACAGTGGAAATACTAGTGAGAGGCAACCTTTTCACTTATAATGAAGCTTGATAAATTCTGGTCGTTTGCCAGTGCTTGTTTGGAAATTAAACATGTGACACATTGCCTGAAATTTTTGCACTAATAAGAAGCAATCCTCATTACTGAAAGCTACATTTCTCTAGTCCTTTCTTGCAAGTTTCTAAGAATTCAAAATTCTCTTGCCTTGTGAAAAAACTGTGTTGTGTCAAAAAAAACCTTTTGGCATATGCTTTAGATAATTTTTTAAAAGTCTTGGTTAATCAGTGTGTTCTTAATTATATTGTGAAATGTCTTTAATTTTTCCAGCCAGAGGACAGTTTAGATGTCCACTATTTCAAGGGGATGCAATTTGTAAGGATATTAGGGTTAGGTGGGTGAGAAACAAAGCAATTCAGACTGAGGAGGCTGGTTTAAGTGAGCTGTTGAGGATGTGCTTTTTAACAGTCCTTATTCCCACTGGTACCAGATACTTGCTCCTTCCCTCTCGAGTTATGCATTTGGGATGGCAAAAAGTAAGACAGAATAGAGCTCTTTGGTGCTGTTGATCTCAGTTTTCTATCTCTGACTTCAATCTACAACCATGCGTAATGGAAGAGCATTCCCATCTGCTCCTGCCCTGCTACCACCTCTCTTATCTGAGTGACAGGAATGATGGTACTTTGGATACTCCAGCTGAGTGTACAACCCAGCAGATTTTCTTGTCTGTGCCAGGTCATATTTCCAGCCGCCCTGTAAGCCGAAGTCGAAGTCCTGTTGTAGAGCTCCACTGAAATTCCCCAGCTGTGCTCCCACAGTGCCAGATCTCAGTCCGTCATGGTGAGACTCAGTGCAGTACACTTTGTACAGACATTGGCAAGGCACTTCAAACACCCACCAGACCTTGTCTGTCATACACATACACCATGGTCCTACCCACTGCTGTGTGCTAGATGCCACCTGGACCAGGTCCTCGGAGTCCCTTCTGTTCTCGTTATGTTGATGATGCAGCAGGTTGCTCATGCAAAGCTGGGAGGTGGCAAAGGAGAGTGTGAAGTGCTGCCTTCACATGGGGAGTGATGCAAGCACCACTGCAGCCCCATCAACCCTGTACTTACCTCAGAAGTCATCCTTCCCATACCCACACCAATCCTGTTCCTTGTCAAACCTGTTTCCAGTACATCAGAAGCATCAAACATTGCCAGGAGTTGTTGCTACCTCCAGTAGCGCTTGGTTTCTCCAGCTGACCTTGGTCCCAATAGTGACCGCACAGAAAATGACTTCAACTCAGTCATTGAGCAGCAGCTCTTACACAGCTTTGGGTACCAGATTTGCTACTTTTCTTCCTCTGCTGACACAGATGAACACTGAAAGAACTGGCTGAGTCGATACTGTCAGCCTAAAGCCAAGAGTCCCCAAATCTTCTATTTCTTATGCAAGCGTTTTTCTTTCACAAGGGAGAAGGAAAGCTTTAAACGTAAAATCAATTTGTTCTCTTTCTTTAAGTCAGTTTTTTTTGTTCCCCAGAGCTCATCTCTTCCAACTTCAGTGGTTGAATTTTTAGATAAGTGATACATCCACCAACTATTTTAAAGCTTCTGTACAATTTTACTTAGGTGACAGAACCAGACATTAGAATTTTTCATTATATTTCTCCAGCACAGAAAATATGAGAAGAAAGATTAAAAACATAAGTACAAAAGGAAGAATGGGAAACATAGTCATGCCTGCCATTCTGATTAATGTGTTCTTCAATCACCACATTTTATTATCTTCAGAAACAAATCTTCAGAGTTCTTTTGTTCCTGCAGGAGGTAGAATTCATATGGGTCCTTAGGCCTAATCCAGAATTTTTGGGAAAGACTGTATTTAGGTGGAGAATGCCAGAGGTGATTTGGTATTGAACAACCCAAATAAATGCCAGTGAAATCTTTATCTCATAAAATATAATTATGCATTTTGTTCTGAACTTATTTATAGGAGCTATCTCAGAATCTGGCAAAATTTCTGGGTTTTTAAAATTATGTTGTTTTTCATATGCCTCCAGTCTCCCACATGCAGAGTCTTTTTTCCTTCGTTCTTGAGCCCAACTGTTCTGTGAAACTACTGCCTTCTTGCTCAGGAGATTGGTTTCCTGTGTCCGCTTACAGGGAAAAAGTTGATGATCCTGGGTTTCTTGTAGAACCACAAATCTGGGGGGTGGAAGGTTTCAGATACACTCTTTCCTAACTGGAACTTCAGAATCAGGATCCTTCCAGTTCATAAGAATATTATGCATTAATAAGATGGGAATTTCAACAGTATAAGCTGAAGTGAATGAGATCCGAATCTGTCCTCGTACAAGCAATTCTAATGTATTCTTATGGACTAAATTCCAAGAAGTTTTCCTCCCAACTAAGTTTTCCTACAGACTTAAGAAACTACAATATCACAAAGTCTCTTATGTTTTCATTACAGAAAGCATAACAAGCTCAGTAAAGACCATAGTCCCATATTTTCTGTTATAAGAATTTGTTTTGTATGTAAGTTTATAAAAGTTAAATCTTTGGACTCAAATTCTCTTGGTGTCTACTAGGATAATTTCTTTCTGGTGAATATTTCAGCTAATGTAGCTCAACTATTTTTAAGGATGAAATAATGTGACAAGACAGTCTTGCATTCATACTCATTTTAATTACATTTACCATGTCATCTCTGTAAAGTTAATTGAGGTTACATTTGGCCCAGCGTATAATAGATGGAAGGTAAGAGCAGGGAGAGAATTTCTCCCCTTGTATCTTCTTTGCTGCAGAAGGAAGTTAGGTTTTCTTCACTCTCAATGTAGGAGCTTACAGAAAGAGACTGGAGGAGCATGAGAGGAATAATCAGGTAAAAAAAAAACAACGGGGAATAGGATTAAGGGGGCAATGTGAGCAGATACTAGGGAGATAGCACTGTGGGGGATAGACTGTCTCTTTCTCTTCACAGGTATTTCTGCAAACCAAAGAGCAGGTTTCTACTACTGTGAGTTTATTCCTCTATGCTAAGCAATAGTGGATTATACTGAGTGTCTAAATTTTCCTGGTTTGCTCTTGTGGAAAGATGAAAAGTCATTTTAGCTCCATGGCAGAAGACAATAAAATCAGTTTTACAGGAGAGATTAGCATCTGCTACTATTGACACTTAAGGTTAACACAGCAAAAGCTGTAAAACCTGGGGACATTGAAAGACAAGGTTGTTGCCTTATTAAACTGGGAAGGAGGAGGCAACATGAATTTCGGGCTTTCCTGAGTTTTAAATATTTGCTTTTGTAACCTTGACATACTTTAAAAAAATACATTAGTAATATCTAAGAGGGAAAAATAGCAAAAAATTAATAAAATAGTGTTTTCTCTGCTATGCAGCAAATATGTGCAAATATTTTTCCTGTTCCTGTTAGTTTAATTGAGTTTTAAACATTGCAATATTTGAAGCTGTATGCCAAGGTTACTGTCACCAGTAAACAGTGCTGAGTACACCATGATTGAGTGTAAACATCACGCAGTAATGAAGGTGAAGTCTAAAATACAGTGAGATTAAGTCAAAGCAGTGGCTGCAAATAAAATAGATGCATTTATTAAAATGAATGGAAATGTATAGCCTTTGTTTTGGACTGGATCCTCAGTTGGCTCAGTTTCCTTAAATCCATTTATGCTAGCTATTTCCAGCAGCTGCAGAATCCAGCCCAAAATGGATGGCTTTTTTCACGAGTATTTCCCATAAGTTTACAGCCTCCTTTTGGTTGCTTAAAAGAGAAAGGCAGAAAGAGGAAATTATATTTTTTATATATTTACCAGGGAAAATCACTATCACTGTTTGCACAGCCTGTGCTGCATGCACTCTTATACTGAAACCAGCACCATTGCACAGCTTCTCCTTGTAGAGCAGGTTTCTGCCTGCCCTGTTCTGAATGCTGCACAGAGATTGTTTCAGGGTATGTCTTGCAGACTTGTAGTCTTAAATCATACCACTTATAGGAAAAAATAATTTAAAATATAATTGCTTTGCAAAGTTTCCATGATTCCCTTAAAAAGACATTGCCTAGATTTTGCAGGGTACTGTGTGGAGTAGCACTTGAGAGTCCTCAGGGGTTCACCTGTAAACTAATGAGTCCATCTGAAGAGTGAAGATTTAGCAGCTGAACAGGGTGAAGTGTTGCCTATTCCAGTGTGATTTTTGAAAGAAATACATTCTGCTTTGGAACAGGAAATTTTATATTCAGAAAGAAGTCATATCCTTTATAAGCCCTGATTCAGCAAATAATTTAAGCATGTTCTGTTACATGCCTACTTGCTTTTCTTTTTGCTGCTTCTTAACAACTATGCTAAGTCAGAAGTAGAAAGCCAAGTGGAAAGGTAGAGATGAAGTTTTCATGGATTTGCTCACATAAAGCCTTTTTTGTGATCAAATTAAATGAGTACAAATAAGAATTCCTGCTTGAAGCCAGTTAGTGTCATGAGACTCCAACAGGGCTAAGAGATCAAGATAGGTCAACTGTTTTTTCATGTTTTGTTTTCAACTGTAAGAATTAGAAACTTTTAAAAAATAAATATATTTTTTAAATCTGAGTTTTTTTCTGAAATGGAAAGGTTTCCAGAAATCCTGACTCGATCACTGTCTGCAATTCCCCTTTTGAGCCACTATAGTGCCTCCAATGATTCCTCCAACAGTCACTGCCAGCTCCTTTAGATCATTGACCTTCAGATGCTGAACTTACTACGTGGTGTCAGACTCCTTGAATTTAGGAATTGTGTTTTCCTGTTTGTGTAGCTCCTACTTCTAGCAACTTTTAAGGAGAGATGAATTGTGGAGGTTTATTTAATGAACTTTTCTGGGCAATTATATTGTGTATTATTTGAACAGATGGTCGTTTTCAGCTGTTTGAATGTTTGGAACTATTTGACCTGCCCACGAGCAGGAAGATAAGAGCAGTGACAAGTAAAGTTGGGATTGAACTGGTACAGTTAAATTTAGGGGGATGGAGACTGCATAGCGTTTGTTGATACTAGTCCCTTTTTTCATCCTTTTACTATCAATGAACTAAATAATTTTTTGCTCATCCACTCTCCTCCTCTTATTCTGTCTCGGTTTTTTTTCAGTCTGGATCATATATAGCTAGGTGGGGTAGGAGGTGAATTGAGAAAACAGAGAGTTTCTGAACAATTTTGTAATTATGTCCTTGGTTCCAGTCAAACGGAAGAATGTTCACATCTGGTATTTGACCTGAGTGAGAGCTACAATTTCTCCACTGGCAGTGCTGCCAGGAGTGTAGTAATTGTCCATGGTTTCAAGCTCCTTCCACCATATTTTGTCATCATGCAAATGAATGCAATCATCAGTAATTTATTATTCTTGTCAGATGCTATAAGTTAAGCAAAGTGTTTTCTTTTAAACGTGACAGAAGGGTCTGTTTGGGGCTATTGAGGGCATCTGTTAGGTGTTTCACTTTTATTCCACCATTTTTTCTCATTTTAGGGAAGCAACGTGATGGAGGACCAGGATCTCTTGGAAATAGGAATCCTTAACTCTGGACACAGACAGAGAATACTCCAAGCAATCCAGCTTCTCCCAAAGGTATAGTTTCTGTTATTATACAAGTAAGGGAACTAACCCCTGTAGCTTTCACATCATTTAAAACACTTTTTCGAATGGAGATGTAGATGCATTTTTTGCATATGCAAATATGGCATAAAAAAAGTCAATGCATTGGACTCCCTTTGTACGGATGTAGTTGACAAAGCAAAGGAAAGTAAAATCTGTAGTTTGAAGTGATGGCTGTTTAGAAAAATGAATTATTTTTGGCCTTTCAGCCTATTTATAGACTGCTATTACATATGTGTAAATAAGGCTGTCCATGGATCCCAGATTGTCTGTCTTAACATGGCAGTTGCCCTGGAAATACTTTGCCCCTTATGTAAGTACACTTGAAAGCATCGGAGAAAACACTGTTTTCCTAATCGCTGCCTTTCATGTGAGATGCAGAGACTTCCTGCAGCTTTCATGTTTAATTTTCTGCTCTGTATATGAATTTTGCTTCTCAGCTGCAGAAAGAAAAACTTGTAGCCATTTTCCCAATCATTTTTAGTGCTAGCCAATTTAAACTCTAGATTTTAAAATCAGTGATAGAATATTCTGCATACCAGAGTATATCACTGGAGGCTTCTACTACCATTCCAAACAAGAGATAGCAGACCTAGCATGGAAAATTACTACATTAATTTGGAAAGCTTTATAAAGAGAATGAATGACGGATAGCAGACACTAGTAAGCCTCAGAAGGCTGTGACATGTGTTGCTGATATGTCGGGCAAAATACTAGGGCAGGAATAAAACCAAGTGTAAAGTGAACTGAGTGTTCTGGTAGCAGCATGAGTGAAATAATCGCAGTAAATAGAAATTAGCCCACTTGAAGTTTCATAACACTGGAGAATGACAAGAGTTATTAAAAGATTTTTCAGTTTAGATCATGAAGCTGACACTGCTGGAAAAGGCTTTTTGATGCATCAAGACTTCCTGGATGGATGACATATAAAAGAGCACAAGGGTTTCTTTTGTATGGGAAAATCAGAAGTTGTGAAGCAATTTCTATATTTGGAGGTGTTAGTCAATCCATGTATACTACAATGTGAGTCTGTGCACAGAAACATCAAAAATCATTAAAGATAATAATTTTCCACATACCGTATTAGACAAGTGAGATAAATGGTACAAGAAGTAGGATATTAAAAGTATCATTTGATGAATTACAAGAGATATTAAAGTTTTATCTATGAATTTATGAATTTTTCAGCAATGCCGTAATTCAAACTAAATTTTTGTAATCTTTAGCCCAGCTCATGATATATTTATTCTGTTTTTCATACTTCTTAGAGAGATCAGCTTTCACGTAGTCTTGTTTACATTCTTCAAAATTAATCAATTGTTAATATATCATCACGTTAGTGCTATCTGCACTCAGTGGCTGGTGTTTATGAAAATATTGTTAATATTGTCTGCTTTTGGAGAGTTTACTAATGCTGAGACCAGATTTTGTTATAAAACTACAACTGCAGTCATTTTAAAATCTGCTTAACGTGAGACAGGATCGATATCTAGAGGTACTCTTGAAACCAGCTGAGAACAAGATGGTAATGTAGTTACTCAGAAGAATTCTGAGCCAAAGATAATTAAGTAACACAGGATGGCTTGAAGCATGTGCTGAATGATGGTGAGATAGTTTTTAGCATCTTCCCTGTTGAGCTAAAAAGTCCCTAAGGACCACATTTTTAACATGTCTTTGAGGGAAGGCTGTTACACCAACACAAAGGCAGTTGCAAGCTGAAGCTGTGCATCATGTTTCTCCACGTAAATGACTCAGCAACGTAAGAGAACTTACATAGTAAAAATACCTAATTTCCTATATAAATGTGAGTTCTTTTGAAGGCAGAATAGTTATAGAGCCCAAAAATTAGGATCATGAGAAGTTTTATCTAATGTAAGCGCCCTAGTATTCACAACAGCTTGCTAAAGACATAAAACACTTTCACATCCTGCAACAAACCATGAAGCATTGCTGTATATCTATTTGTGTGTTGATGAGTTCAGCTCTGTCATCACGCTTTCAAAATAGTGCATACCATCTAAATATATTAAGACCTCAAACCATAATTGGAGTCTCACTAATTTGAATCTCATTAGATAAAGTTCTTTTAGTTTGTTTGTTTTGAATATGTACCTCTTTTCTGTTCCTCATTTAATTTAAATCTCAATGACTCCATGTGTTTTTTACTTAATGACATTGCTGATGATGTTATTTTTAGTTTTACTAATAATATTTCCTGTCTTGAGATACTTTTAACTCATATTTTGAGGTGGACGTTAAGTGCTTTAAAAAACACCTATCAAACAACACTTCCTTAAATTCCCAGGCAGCACTGAATAAGTTTAGCAACAAATCTATTGTCAAGGTTTTAAAATACCTTTTTTTAAAAGCTCCTTTTGTTATTCTGATACATATTCTTCTCTACAGCCTGAAGTGCAACACGTATTTAGTAGCTGAAAAGAAAGACTGTCTTTTTTACTCATAATTACTGCCTTCCCAAAGAGTGATGAATTTCTAGATGTCAAACACCAGTATCCTGATTAGGAACCATTCTCTAGAACTTGAAGTAGTTTTAAATAGGGAAAAACAGGCAAATTTTGGCCAAATATAGCTTCGTTAATCAGTGTTTGGCTGGTATAAAAGGGTATCCTTACCTGGATTTCTCAAAATGTTTTCCCATGATAGTCTGTATTAGAGAAGAACATTTCGTAAGAGGGAAAACTGGTATATTCACCAGTAGGTAGGTAGGGTTGAAATTTTTTGAGTTAGAATTCTTCTTTCCAAAATACCCTTTATTTTTCTTGGATTAGAGCTTGTAACTCTAATTCTCATCTTGTTAAAATGTAATTTAAGTTATTCAAGTTTCTCTAGAATTATTAAGTATTTTATTATATTAACTAGAGCACTTTATGGCTTATTTTAATAACATAAGGTTAAGACTATCTAGTAGAAATATCATTTACAAAATTAATTCTTGAAATGGAAGTATTTTATGCATTACATCAGTCTTAAAGCAAATTTCATAGCGGAATTTAATATTTATTTAAGATTTTTTTATGAAAAAATGAAATCAATAAATGTTTGGAGAAGGATTTTATACGCTTTATCAAGAGGAAGTTCACATATGTTGGGAAGTGGAGGCAACATATAAAAAGATACTGAACTTGCAAATACCGTGAGAAGAAAATTGATACTGAAAAAAGAATTGTGTGCAGTATATGCTTAATTGACTACGTAACAGTCACGGCATAAAATTTTAGTCACACTTAAATTAAGTAGAAAACCTAAGGAGCACTGTCCAGCTATTTCATCATCCCAAATCTATGTGCAAGTGACTTTTCCATGAGTTCCTCAAAGGGTTTGGGCTTTTTTAATGATAATTGTCCTAGCTTATCTCAGAATTTATCTAAGAAAAAGGATTGGTTTTGTGTGGGATGCTCAGTGTATGGCTTCTTCTCCCAGCATATAATGGGAACACATGCTCTCATTTGACAGATGGAAGAAAGATGTTAGCTGAGAGCAGCTTTCTCCTGGCTTCAGAGCTATTCTTGAAGCAGCTTGTTCCTTCCTGCACAGAGAGGTCTCGGCACAAAGCAGGTTTGGGAATAGCAGTGATGTGCAGGCAGCCAGCCTCTTTTCTTGGGTGCTTTGCAGAACTAGACAAAGAAGTGGGATTTGACCAGGCTATGAGCACATCCTGTCTGCGAGTGGTGTTATAAGAGCGATAAAGCTCTGCTTCCAAAAGTGCTGGACTTATTACTCATATGTAACACTCTTGTGCAAGCACAGTAAGTCTGGCATTTAGGAAAACAGAACGACTGTGCATGTGCTCATTAACTATGCTGTGTATGTAACAGAGAAAGATCACATCATGTGTTTGCTGTTGCTATATTGCTATTGGCTTAGTCTCATCAAAGCTCAGCAAGATGATTTTAATCCTGGTATTTAATTACGTCCCACTTAGCACTTCCATTCCTAAAACAATTTCCAAACTAGGAGATGCTGCAAAATGTTTATGACCCTTTCTAACTGTGACTCCTTGTTTCTGGTCTGCTGGAAGTGAAGATGAAAAACAGGATTCAAAGGAAGTGCTTTCTACTCTGTTGTTTTCCCTGCTTTTAATGCCTCTGGGAATTACTTTTCTGGTTTGGAGGGAGGCCACTCACATGCTCACTGCACCACTTGCAAGACCTTTAACCATAAGGACAGAAAAAAGTGTTAGAATCCAGCATAACACATGAATTTTTCAAGTCTGAAATACAAATGGGTAGTCTACGTTATTTAAGTAATGCAGCACAGTGATTCAGTAAAAGCAGTTAGATAAATGCAAGCTTCCGTTCAAGGTGTTTACTTCAGACTAGCTTCAGGCTGGTCCCGCAGACCAAATGTCCTCTCCAGGCATGTGCTTCAAAACTGCCTAACCAAAGCAGTATCAAAAACATTTTTCTTCCTATCTGAGTCTACCAGAGAGCCACTCTAGACATGACACAGACATTAATCTGTATCATGTTGATAACAATAGCATGCTGCTGGTCCTGCCACCATACATACAGTATGTCTTATCTTCCTGCTTCTTTTATACTTTCTGATTTGTGATTGACTCCACAATATCTACTGGCTGTTCTGAGAACAGTCAGCAGGCAAGGAAATATGCTATATGAGAGGAAATGCTATTCCCTTTTTTTGGTTACCAGACAAGGATGACAACCTGCAGGTGCAGACTTAAACTTTTTCATGAGATCAGATGTCATAGCTTCCACTTAGTCCACAAAAGATTATGTTTTATGCAATGGATATGTCCTGAACTGTTGCATACATTATCACTGAATGACAATTGCTATTCCTTGTCCCACATATTGTATCTGATGAAGAACTAGGAGGTTTCTCCATTCTTCTGGATGTGGAATGGTTTACATTTCTCCAGAAAAAAAACAAACACAAAAACCACCATATGTGCATCTATTTTCCTTTAAATTTGGAAGGCAGTTTCCAGCTGAAAAAACTATAGAAAGGGTGCCTATTGAAATTCTGACAATCTTAGGTAGGAAACACTGAACTCAGTAAGGGGTATTCTGGACCTACCACTGAGGCAAGATCCTGAATCAGGCAATGCTGTGAAGTGAATGTGCCTATACTGTCTTTTTCTAGCAAGCTCCACAAGAAGACAGAAGGCTTTTGATTAGTGGAAAGAAAAGTCAAACATTAATAGAACACAAGCTTGAATAGTTAACTTTTAAAATATATGACAGGGTAGACAGAATAGAAAACCAAAAGCTTTATACACAGCTCTTCCTGACCTGCTGTGTCTCTGCAGGCAGACCCTGTTTTCACTCAGTTCCTTTCTCAACAGCAGCACATCCAAAGTCTTCTCCGATCCTTCGTGATTTGTGCCCGTCCATTGTGAAAGCTGCCCCTCTGCCCCTGACTGCAAGCTCAGTTTCTGCCCAGGCACTGTAGGGACCAACTCCATGTGCCCTTGTGCCAGCCAGGCTCCCTGGGCCTCAGAAGTGTCATTCTTTTGAGCCTTTTCTTTCAACAGTCCAGAGGAGGAATGATCTCCTCTTCCAATAACATGACTCCAACTGACCACGTTTTTAAAGTACATAATATACAACAGGCAACTCACAAAGATGGGAAACAAAAAAGAAGTGATATATCCCTCATTACAATAATCTAAAATTTCTTAGCTACGTAGTTGATAGTTTCATATAAGTTCCCAAAAAATGCTGCTTAAAGCTCTTGAATGGGCCAGCAGTGCAAGAGAAAGCATTTTATGCTTGCTAAAAAGATCTTCCTTCCAAATGAACATGAGCATAAATTCACTGTAATCACAGCCATCATTTTAAAAGATGTGAAAGTCAAGTAATCTCATCCTCCTCTTACTGAACATAAAAAGCTTGATTTTGGTACACACACTGTTAAGCTCCACCAGATAGTGACATTACCTCTGGAGAGCATAGTATTAATTCCCCATCTGTCTGACAAGATCAGAGAAAACTGGTAATAGTCCATGCTAGTGAATTTACCTTGATGCTTCTGGTGCATATGTGTTTACTTGGAAGATCTATTTGTGTTTATTTAACCACCTTTCAGAGACAAAAAACTCAAATACTTTTTATCCTAATGTAAAATGCTGTATAGATACAGCAGTGATATATACTTTTCAAAAGTCTGTTGTACAGATGGTTCTTTGTGAGGGATTTCCGAACCCATTAGGATACTACTTGATATTGCTATTTTATTATGAGAAACGGCTCTTTCTGGCTTCTTTGCTTTCTATTCATTGCAAAGGAAGTGATACTGGTGAGATATCAATAGTCATACTTCTTTTCAATCATCTTTTCTTAAATACTTACTTTTCTCTAAATCCTATGGCCTTCAATTCCTAGACTTTTCCACAGTCAGCACGTGAAAATCTTCTGCAATGAAAGAGCTAACATTGGTATTGTTCTCTAAACAACTGAATGAAGGAGTAGTACTGTCTGTGGAAGAACAATAGTGCCCCTATTTATGAGCAGTTAATATCTGAAACATTGTCATGACTTGCAGCTCAGAGATTTTACACTGATCTGAGTCAAACAGTGCGCACCTTGCTTGGATGTTTGACACCACTGGTGCCTGTGTTGTAGCTGGTGCAAAATGATTGAAATATTATGCATGGAAATACACTCAGTAGGTGGGAAGGAGTTTTTCTTTCAAGAAATATCAATCAGCAAGGAAGCCTACAGAGTGTAAATGATCTGTGAGAGGAGTCCAAGATAACACTGCAGTATAGAAGAAAAGATACAGTCTAAGAGCCATGACCTGTTAATGAAGACTGGGGTAAGATGCAGCTAAACTGGATCTCTGATGGCGTAAAGGGACAGCACTTTCAGACAGATATTTCAAAGTGTTTTTATTCAAAAATTCAATGACATTTTATATGAAAAGCTGATACTATTAATGATACTGCCACATCTAGATAACCAATATGTCTGTCAGTAAGTATTTGAAAGGAAAACATTCAGGTAACTATGAGTGACAGTTAATAAAGTTGATATTATTAAAAGACAGAAAGATACTTTCCATACAAGAGGACAGATACTGAAATTTAATAATTTTCATTTTAGACACATTTTAGAAAGCCTGTTTTGGATGAGAGTGGTTCTCAGTTCATGAAAAAACAAAATACTGCTTTTGTGCTGAAACTAATCCTAAATATTCTAGTTCTGTGATTTATTTTCTGTGATAGTAGCAACAGTCCTGCCCGGGCAGGTGGGCTGGGAGCTAAGCGGGGCAGTGGTTAGGGAGAACTGAGACAAGGTGAATAGGGCAGGGACAGTGACTGTGAGCAGCCACATCCCAGGGCAAATCCACAGGACATTCACAGAGATGAGGACAGGACAAGGTTACTCTGGAGGGTCAGTGGTTGAGGATGAGCGAAGGTGCATGGCTGGGAACAGACATACCTACAGCACAGCTCAGGCAAGTGTCAGGACATGGACCTGAGCTCACATGCAGCTCCTGCAAAAGGCGGGGTGGCCCTGGCCAGACTTCTCACTGCTCTTCCTCACATGGGTCTGATCCAAGGCTAAGCAGCTGCACTACCCACAGTGTGGCCTTGAATAAAAGCAGCCAAAACTCTGGGACAGGAAGAGGGAAAATGCTTGCAGAATCAGCTACTGCCCAACAACAGGCTAGTGTATTTTCATGTAGGCTATTGAGTGACCAAATAACAATTTTGTCTATTGGCACCAACTCTGAAGACTGAAATTGTCACATCCATTTCAGTTGTTCTCAGGCTCTTGTTTATTGCATTGTTCACCTGTGTTTACTTGCCTGCAGCCCTTTGCAACTCTGGTGTAGTAGAGGAATACGAATTTTAACAACCCTTTTGATGGAGATCTCCAGTGAGAATTGAGAATTTAGTAACTTGCCATGCTGTGTCTGTTTTCATAGAAGCTGATGCGTTACCAAAAGTACAGACCAGACTGCATGGGTTTTCTCAAATCAGTGGGCCAAATAAAAAAAAAGCATTTTAAAATCAGTATCTATTAAATGTAAATATCAAATAGTAATAAACAACAGAAATCATTTGCATAACATGCCCCATCTGGATAAATTGAAAATTATTTTTACGGTGCTTCGGTTTTCATTGTAAGAGAAAGGAAACAAAAATAGATTATATTTTCCAAAACTCATGTGTTCCCTGTGGGCTCTATATGACTTCCTGTTTTCCCTACACTAGGTTTTTCTTCTTCTAATTATCAGGTTCTTGCTTTTCATGTCTCTGCTATTTAAGCATACCTTGTTTAAAATCAGATCCTGAAATAAGTTTTTGAAATAAGCCAGAGCTCCCAGGATCCTCCAATGTTTTTGCAGTCTGCTGGACTGACTACTGTCAATCTAATATTTAATGTAGTCTGAATGACAATGAAATAAGACATTGCCCATGCTTTTGGCATAGAATAATTTCATCCTAAATTAGGATGAAAATAAATTCCAAAATGTCAAGTTCAACAACAAAACTGAGGTCTTTCTTTCCACTATGATTCCTTTGTTACAGCAGTGACCTGAAAGACTATGATTTCCACTGCTAATTATGTGATTCCTCTTGTCTTTCTATTATAATTTAATTATTTCATTATATCATTTAAATATTGCTATTAATATTTTATACCAAACATCTGTGGTAAAAGACTATGAGTAAACTCTCATATTCACACTGCAGTGTGCCTGCATCACTCCTCTCTGACACTGCAGGAAGCCAAGATCAAGACCATGACATGCTGGCTTTCTGCATTTGAACAGACAGATCGACTAACACTGCTGTCATTTTCAAATGCAGACTTTAATTTTCTTTGCTCTGCTCTGAATTTAAATTGTATTTCAAATAAACTGTGAGAAATAAATTGGTTCAGGCAAGATATTAAGATCAGAATTCTCTCCTTTTTAAATTACTTTGTCACTCACTTCAAACTTAAGCTCAAAGCATTATGTTTCTGTCACACTTCCATTGTTTCTCATAAAGTAGGAATGTATATTAGCAGGCAAAAATGGGAGACTGGCTTTTACTATTTGCAGTCACCCTTTCACAGTCAGGAGAATCTATGGAAAACCCATGGTTTCCAACCCTCTAAAGCCTCTTAACAATTTACCAGTTCATTGTATTATCAAGTTAGCAATAGTTACATTTCCATAGAAAGATGATACCTGCAGAATACTGTTGAAAATTGAGGATGTTTAATATTTTTTTCTACTTCATTCCACTTCTATTTCTGCCACTATTGTAGATTACTTTAAAATTCATAAAAACAGTATGGCTTAACAAACTGCACAGAAAAAGGCTTTGTACATTTTTGTCTTTAATGGCGAGCTTGAAAGTCTTCACTCGTGTCACTGAGAGGCAATTGAGAAAGAGAAATTGCAGTTTTTACTTCCTGGCAGCTTAAAAAATTCAGAAAAATTAGATGCCAGTGGTATTTTTTAGCTTTTTATGGAAACAAGATTTATGAGATTACGTGGCTGTGTTTCTATATACATGCAAGTGGTGCACTTCTGTGTACATTATTCTGTCAATTCCATTCTGATTCAATTGTCCAATCTCAGGCAACTTAACAGACAGTGAGCAATCTAAAACATGGTAAATCCCCAGGAGTTCGATGAAAAATGTGAGCAAGTAGAGGAAAGAGACTTTTTTTAAATCTTCCCTGGGGGCAGAAAAAGATAGTGCAGGTTCAGCTGTTATAAAATAACATATAGCCTGGTAGAAAAGATAAATTAAGAATAATATAACCAAGACCATATGTTTCATTTGCAGTATGATACCAAAGGAACCATTTCTCAGTCTAATTTCTTCCCCTTCTATGAAATCTTGGGTGAAAATCTGATATTTTTGGGCAATAATGATATTAATGTCTCTTTTACCCTTTTGTATTCCCCTACTTATGAATTCTCTGATGCCTAGAAAAAAATTGAACTCCAGCTACAGTCTTGGTATACTTTGGTGTAAAAGGCAAGCATCCATAAGGAAAAGATGCTTTGGAAATGAAGTTTTATTACTGCTTTTGCTTACAAAATTGTTTCATGTTGTACTAACCATTAAAAGAATGTTGATCAGAGAATAAGACAACTGACCCAAAGAAAATAAAACATGCAACTCCTGTTCTGAAAGGTGTTCAATGAGTATCAGCAGTAATTTTTGCTAATTCTTGTTTTTCAGATGAAGCAGATTGGTCACGATGGCTACAATCCCTCCTCTGTAGCTGAATGGCTGGATTCCATTGAACTGGGTGACTATACCAAATCCTTTCTAATTAATGGCTATACATCGATGGACCTTGTGAAAAAAATATGGGAGATTGAATTAATTAATGTAAGTTGATGAATTTGTAGCAGTAGTTTCTCCCAAATACATAATATAGTTCTTGTCCCTATACATCAAGGAGAACGCAGAAAAGCAATTTGCTCTACAAGTACAGTCATTGAGTGCTGTTAATGACTATATCTTTCATGCCTGCAATTGGGTTGACTGTACCCTTTGCTTCCCTTTACTTTGCCATTGTCTTTAGCATGATAATCAATCAGCATGATTGTGTTTGCCTTCGGGAGGCTGAATGACATTTAAAATTTTTTTGGGGGAGTTTATGGCTACAAAGTACACATCTTTGCTTTTAAAGTGCCTAGAAACAGTACTTCCTGTAGAGATGCTTATAGTTTATTTTTCCACATGCTCCAGCTGACATAAAATAAGGAAACCTTATAGTTAGTAAGTTAGGCTAAAAAGAACACAATTTTTAATTATCATTTCTGCTTGAAACTTCATTTACATGCCTCATTTTAATTAGATGTCCACATAGGGACAACCATAAACTTTAATGTGGACTGCAGTGCAGTGTAGTTTGGAATGAGAGGAAATTTGTACTATTATAGGGAAGTTTGTAATGTTACAGTGAAGACATTGACAGTACAGCTTTGCCTGTGGAATTTTTGTGTGAGTTATGTGTCTGAAACTGAGTTGTTTTCTCCTATAAAAGATGAATGATTGAAGCTGTGCCATGACTTCTGAAATCAACTGTAATGTCAGTTTATATGAACTTTAGGGCAACCTCTACATGGAGAGAAGCCTGCTATCATATGTTATTGATTCTTCACAGACAAAAGGCTCTGCTCTTCCCTCCAGTATAGAAGAGACTACGTCTCTGCCTCTGATTAGTGTCTGAGTCCCAGAACAGTCAAAGTGCTATCAGTAACCATTCAATCAAGCATGAGATAAAGCAGCTGGTGTATTTGTATGCTAGGAAACAGTTGCCACTGTGTCCCAGGCTAGAGAAATGAAGAACATAACTATGGTGCAAAGCCATGTTTCAACACAGCATCTGCTGCACCAGGCACAGGCAGGAGTAGCCTGAGACCAGCTTTTCTTTTTTTCATCTTTTTTTTTTTTTTTTCTTTTTCTAAAGGAAAGAAAGAAAAAATATAAAAGGAATTATTGCATAGTAATTGACAGACAAAACCATTGCATGGTAGAATTTTTTGTGGCTGTCACAGTTGATGTTAACTAGCACAAAAATGTAGTGTAAGGCCAAACTCTGCCTCATGTGTTATGTATCTTGTAGATGCATAATTGATGTCAGGATATGACTGATGCATTACGGGTGTCTTCTGCTAAGCTAGTTATAACTGGGATTCTTTTTCCTCTAAGTGGCTGGAATTTTAATGAGAACTGGGGACCCTTTGTCTCAGAAGCTAATATAGGTCATTAACCAGCACTGAGTTGAAAAAACAATAAAAGACTCTGCTCTTATTGTTTTCTGTAATTTTGCATCCCATTTTGCCATAATCAATTTGGAAACAAATTACCCTTTAGCTCCCCCAAGTGGATCATTAAAATGTCATTAAAGGTTTGTGGTTTGATTCCAAACTTGCTTAACTGATGAAAAGAGGAGTACCTGCCCTGAAGGTAACAGGAATACACTTGTGTAAAACTAATATAAACCAGACCACTATGTCCCTCTAATCTTAAAGCTTAACATTGTGTTCCATTTAAAGGTCTGTACTTCCTTTTCCCCAAAAGGGGAAAACACGCCCTTTTGCCATGAATTGCAAGAAGAAGCTGTTTAATAGTTGTATAAGTACTTCTATAGATATAGGAATATATAGAGATAAATATTTTTCCCACCTGATATGTTTGAATTGTGTTGTTCAAGAGCAGAGTTAATAGAACAGTTTTGCATTATAAGAATTTCTATTTTAGTCTAGCCATATTTGATTCCCCCCAAACAGTAGGAGCTCAATGTAATATTACATTCACTGAGAAAATCTGTAGCTTAGAAAGGTATTTACTATTACTGTTTTCCTTCAATTGATGGGAATCTTTCAGAAATGGACAAGAAATTGGTTTAAAGCAAAGTGCAGTCTGTCAGAACGAGATGCTTAGCTCTGACCAGCAGGCCTGCTGTCTGAAATAGATTTCAAAGGTCTCACTTCTTCAGCTGATGGCAAAGAAAAGCTTATCGCAGAAAGTTTTCCATCAAAGAATGCATAAAGGTCGAAGCCACTAAGTAAGGAACAGGACTCTTCACTTGAGTAGGTCAAAATCCGGACACTTGAAAAATAAGAGACAAAACAGACTCAGAATCCTGAAAAGAGTTCAGAGTACCCCTGGTTTGGTGTCTCTTGGTGCTTAAGTTGCAGATGGAACAAGAAGTTTAATTTGAAGTTATGACTAATATGCAATAAAAATATATCAAGGGCTACAGAAATTGTAACTTTTCCATTTCAGCTTTTTAAACACTCACAGAATTCAACATAAAAGCCATACCTAGTTTGGTTCTAGGAATCCCTTTTTTCATATTTGTTGCTTCTTTCCATTTACCTATTGGGAAATTAACCATGGGTCCTGGAGGGGTAGAAACAGATTTGATGGTTATTTTTATGGTTATTTGATGGTTATTATTTAGAGATAATATCTTCTATTTGGACCCCTCACTGCAAGAAAGAGTTTCAGGTGCTGGAGTGTATCCTGAAAGGGCAGCAAAATTGGCGAAGGGTCTGGAGCACACGTCCTACGAAGGGCGGCTGAGGGAGCTGGGGTTGTTCATCCTGGAGAAAAGGAGGCTCAGGACAGACCCTTTCACTCTATACCTACCTGAAAGGAGGCTGCAACAAGGTAGAGGTCAGCCTCTTCTCCCAATTAACAAACAATAGGATAAGAGGAAATGGCATAAAGATTCATCTTGAATATTAAAAACAATTTCTTCAGTGAAAGGAAAGTTGTCAAGTATTGGAACAGGCTGCCCAGCGAAGTCACCAGGGTTGAGTCACCATCCCTGGGGGTATTTTAAAGACATGAAGGTGTGGCACTTAGAGATATGGTTTAGTGGGACATGACAGCGTTGGGTTTATGGTTGAACTCAATGAACTTAAAGGTCTTTTTCAATTTAAATGATTCTATGATTAAAGCGATTCATGATTTACCCTTTATTCCCATAGGATGTTGGAATAATCAGAACTTTGAATCTTCTTGTCTTCCAAAAAGAACAGTTCTTACTTTATTTCCAACGCCGTTTTATTATTCTTGTAAATTAATATCTAGATAATCACATTTAAAACCACTGCAAGGAGAACACCAAGCCTATGAGAGAGGAAGAATGTCTGAAGCATTGGTGGTAAAGGGCATCTTCTCTCAGCTTTTCTGATTCTCCAGCCAGCTCTCTGGCATTAAGAAAGAAATCTAATATTCAGCTTCCTAAAATCTATTGCAAATTATTCTGGTAAGGTAATGTCATCTCTGACTTACATGCTAGTTTCTTTCAAACATTTATGTGTATATAGAGTGTGTGTTTCTTCAAACGCAATCAAGCAGCAATTTCTAAAAGCATTTGAATCAGAAGAGTAATTTTAAAAGCTGTTCACTTGTGTTTCTTGCAGGCACCCACCAGCATTCTCAGTCCTTCTTCAACAAGTCAGACTTTGAAATTTAGATTTTGTTTCTCTAACTGATTTTTCATATAGATAATTAAGAATTTTCCCAGATCCATTTCGTTCTGTGATGTGCTTTCTAAGACACATTGTTCTAATTTTCTTATCCTGGGATTGTAAGTATCCCAAATGCCTTCTCCCAGATTAGGCTTTCCCAACACTTCTCTTTTGTCTCCCAGGTTTCTTGGCTCATTAGAGAGATCAGATTCTGTATCCAAATTCATATACAATTTATTCAATGCTGTAGCTATGAGAAACTTTTCTGAAATATGTATCATCTGCTGAAAAAAAGTCCAGTATGTTCTGTAATCCCCTAACCCACCTGGGCACCTGTGCTTTGAAGTATAAATGCTTTCTATATGACTAATCATATTATTCTTGTCTGTTATTCTGGATTACTTACGTAACCCTCCCCCTCTGGGACTCACTCTCTTCAGGGAATTTTTACCATAGAGATTCTTCAGGCAAGATATAAACACCTTAAAAGCACAAAGCAGGTTATTTTTCGTGTAACACAATTCATTGTAGGACTAATGAACTAGGCATTAAATCAACCCCCACCGAATGAGTCACAGTGTAATGGGCAAGTAGTCATCACTCAGGTAGGGGAGAGCTGGCCTCTGGAGCTCACTGGGACAGGCTGATCTGTGGTACTGCTGAGCTGCTATCTTCTGATTTCCCCTTCTTTTTTCTCATTAGGATTTTATACCTCTTCATGTGAGTGTTGCTCCTTGAATCCTTGAGGTGCCAGTTTTCCCTGTCTCAACAATCTTACTTATGTCTGCAACTTTGCCTTTCTCATCTCGAATGCTTCCAGCCTGTGCACTCTCTCACAGCTCCCTCTCACGCCCTAGCAATTTTCTCAGAAGGAAACTGAGAACAGTTGCACAACTGCGCTGTACAGAAAGTAGGTCTGGAATCACAGATAGTTGAACTCCCAGGAGGAGGGTTACATGGAAGTGGCCTGGTTTACATTTCTTCTCAATTAGTTCATCTTCCACTGTGAGCTTCTCTTCTTGTACCTACTTCTTTCACATGCATGATTCATTCTTCGTCTTCTGTAAAATTAGTCTTTATGATATGGTTCAATTACTGTCCCGATCCTGAACTTTTTGGGAAGAGTTCTTGAAACTCTCTCCCAAATTTCATTCCTGGTTTCCTTTAGGATATAATGATTGCTGTTCAGGATCAGAGAAAAAAATACCAGAGAGAGAAACCAGCTACCAATGGACTGCCTTCCATTAGTTTATAGCTAAATACTTTGTACCTTTCACAAGATTGCTGACGAGTCCCACAATTTAATTGAATTATATACTGTGTGGAAAAGTGATTCTTCAGTTTTATTTCAAGTGGCTACATAAAGCCCATTATGTTTGTACTGTAGGAATGAAAGAGCCTAGCAATGACCATAGCGAAGCAGATCAGTGGGTCTACATAACCCACTGTGGTGTCTATAAAAATCATCACAAACAGATGACCAGGGAAGGCTATGTAGCAAGTATTTTATGAACTGGAATATTGGGAATTATATGCATAGCATTCTTAAAATAATAATTTAGAGCTCAAGGACTTCTGGAATTGGGCCCAACTGGTTCTTGATATTTTGACCTTGAATAAGTTCCTATCATTATCAAATCTTTTGATCTTACTGCTACTCTTCTTCCCCACAGAATGAATAAATATATTAAGCTGCCAAGGTCCATTCACAGATCTCTTCAAGAATACATAAGAAACCTTCTTCCACCTTGAAAACTGCAATTTCTCCTGCAGTTCCTGGTTAAAACAGCTATTTCTCCTTGAAAGAACATCTTCTTATGGCCTGATGTCATAACTGCTGTTTTGTGGGTTTTGGGTTTTTTTCATAAAAGTGCTTTAAGAGTGGGTTCATCAAAGGACTTTAGAAATTCAGGCAAACAAGCAAATCAGGCAAATCATTAACCTTCTCAACGTGATTTTGACTGCTTCAAGGGACACGAATAGGCTCCTGAGATATGAGGCATCCTTACATGCAGTCACATCAACTCTTCTTTTTTGTCTTTATTCATATGTCCGTTACTAGTATGCATTTTTAGTTTCCTACTATTTCACCTGGGACAGACACGGGGGACAGAATTACATGTGGATCTCCCATGAAACTCTTTTCAAAAATTGGCATCAATTTTGTCACTCTCCAATCCTCAGTTAACAAGTTTTTAAAGGAAAAGTTACACATTGGTGCTAGCAGTTCAGCAAATTCATCCTTTAATTCCTCCTCTGTTTATCTTTTCTGTGCTGTGGTTCATTTTACACACTTCTATAATTTCTCTTTTCAATGGTCTCTGTTGCCAACTGAAGAGTCTTACATCATTTATTAATTTCAGACATCCAGAAATCTTTGTTCTGTGTCTTTCTGGTCCTTCTCTTTACACCTCCAGTACAGTCACAGAGTGGCAATGATACGTGGCTAATTTCAAAGTCAGAATGTCTTTATACATATCTAGCTTGTGTATATAGGTCTAAGTTATGGAAGCCACTGTGTAGAACTTAATTCTCTGAGTTGTCATAATGCCTTATCTGACTAATACAATATCTATACATCTCATAGTGTGTGCTTAAAGGACTTAAACCTACTGCACATACTGCATTCAGGTACCTCGATCAGGTTCGTGTCCTGCTCAGCAGCCTTTTCATCTACTCCAGCAAAGCAGATGGGAACTCCACAGTTTGATTTGGTAGTACACACCAAATGGATGGATTTTGTACAGTGCTCACTTGACAGCTTAATTTCCCATGCTATCTAGCATGAAAAGATGTCTTTTTCTTAGGAAGGCTGTCCTTCAGATTCTGTTTGAAAAATTATTCTGTGGCTCTTTTTCTCTTGTTGTTACTTAATTTTCCAAGTGTGCCACTCTGCAGAGAGTTATGGCAGAGGAATGAAGCATACTCACAGACATTGCAACTGCAGAATTATAGGTCCTGTTCCTTTTCCTCTCTGCTTCAGAGTCCCCTGCTAGATTTCATATCACTGAAAAGAACTAAGAGCATTTAGAGCCACAGTCNATATATCTTCTATAGTTGTGGAGTGCAGAAAGTTGTCTGTATGACTTTGTTCACTCTTTCTAAACATTTGGAAGCATATTACTAGGATACTTGATCAAGCTCTTGAAGTTAATTTATGTGAACCAATACTTCTTTAGAGACAACCATATTGATGTACTGGTGTAAAACCAAAAGTCTTGTATTTCAAAGTTTCTAGGTAGCATAAAATGCTTGAGAATGTCTCTGACATACTGCAAAAGCAAATGTGCCTCTTTTACTAAGGAACAGTTCCTTCTAGCCTTTGAAAGTTTAATGAGAATCCTTGAAATTCTCTGCCAGGCAGATTGAACTTTGGGTCTTCTCACTTACTAGTAAAGTGATAATCTATGTATACAATGCATTAAGACATTCGGGAAAACATTTTCTAC
>VZTN01024208.1:1952-12972 GCA_013400515.1 Erpornis zantholeuca
ACACCTTCCAGCAGACCAGGGTGTTCCACACCCCATCCAACCTGACCTTGAACACTTCCAGTGATGGGTCAACCACAACTTCTCTGCTCAAGCTAGAAACTCACAAGTGTGAAATAGAGGGGCAGAATCACACAGAAACATACCGAGTCACAGAATGGTTGGGGTTGGAAGAGGGGTCTGGAGATTCCAACCCCCCTGATAAGGTAGGTTCACCTACAGCAGTCTGCACAGGATCATGTCCAGGTATGTTTTGAATATCTCCAGAGGAAGGGGTCCAGAACCACTCTGAGCAGCCTGTTCCGGTACTCTCGCAGTAAAGAACAGTTTCCTCATATTCAGGTNAACACTTCCAGTGATGGGTCAACCACAACTTCTCTGCTCAAGCTAGAAACTCACAAGTGTGAAATAGAGGGGCAGAATCACACAGAAACATACCGAGTCACAGAATGGTTGGGGTTGGAAGAGGGGTCTGGAGATTCCAACCCCCCTGATAAGGTAGGTTCACCTACAGCAGTCTGCACAGGATCATGTCCAGGTATGTTTTGAATATCTCCAGAGGAAGGGGTCCAGAACCACTCTGAGCAGCCTGTTCCGGTACTCTCGCAGTAAAGAACAGTTTCCTCATATTCAGGTGGATCTTCCTGTGTTTCAGTTTGTGCCTGTAGCCCGTTCTACTGTCACTGGGTTCCACTAAGGGTCTCTGCCCATCCTCATGACACCTGTCCTCAAGATATTTCTATGCTTTTATAAGATCTCCTCTCTGTTGCCTCTTCTCCAGGCTAAAAGGCCCAGATCCCTCATACTTTTCTTAGAAGAGAAATGCTCCAGTCTCATAATCTTTGTGCCCTCTGCTAACTCTTCTCAGTCATACCTTGTCTTTCTTGAATTGCCAAGCCCAGAAGTGGACCCACCACCTCCCTCAATGTGGTCATGCATCTTTTGATTCAGTCAAGATATGATTGCCTTTCTAAGCTGCATACAGATACTGCTGGCTTATGTCCATCAACTGGATGAAGACTCCATTCTTCAAATCCCTCTCTGTAGGGCTGCTCTCAGTTAATTCACCCCCCCAGCCTGTATTGATACTGGGCATTGCCTGACCCAGGTGCAGCACCCTGCACTTGGCCTTGTTGGAGTTCACAAGGTTCACCTGAGCCCACTCCTCAAGCCTGTCAGGTTCCTCTGGATGTCACCCCTTCCCTACAGTGTGTCAGCTGCACCACTTTATGTTATCTTGCACAGTATCCTACTGTCCGTGCCATTGATTAAGATATTGAACAGTATGTGTCCCCATAAGGACCTTGAGAACACCACTCATCCCTCTCCCCTTTGATTGCTAAATCAAGCAATTTACTGTAGCTCTTTGGGCATGACCATCCAGACAATTCTTCGTCCAATGCTCCATGTATCAAACCTATACATTTGCAATTTGGTAGAAAGAATACTCTTGGTTTCACCATTGTCACAACATCTGTGTAACACTCTCAAATCATTCAAGAGATGTAACCTGTAAATTGGATATCTTTACTACTGCATGCATATCACTAATCTTAGAACAATATATTTCCTTCCCTAAATATTTTCCATTAATATTTTGCTATTTAGAATTAGCTGTGAGTTGTCATGGGTACATTGCAGGTAACAGCTAAGAATTGAAAGCTGGCTCAGATAAGTCAAATTGCTGTAACTGAGTCATTGACACACCTATTAGAAAAACTTTCAGAGACTGAAATCCACTAAAATAACTCCTCTTGGAAAGATAATATTTTCAAAAAGAACTTACTCTAGTATTTCTATGTTCTCTGAATTGTTTATTCATCCTGCTACATACCAGGTGAAATTCAACATAGACTGTGATATTTAATTTTTTCCAATTATTCCGCTCCCTTTTGCATCCTATAATTTAAAGGCATTATGGCTCTGTTTCTGCATATATATTATGAGCTCTGCTGCATAGTTTTTGCAGTTGGAGAACCACACAGACGTGCTATAAAAGAATCTTCGAAAGCAGCCTGGCCACTCACAGTTTATACATTATCATATAACCACAGCATTCACGGTGAATGGACGCCAGAGGTCACTGACACAAAGAGGGAGACAGAAGGATAAAAGGCAACCTCTATTTTTCATGAACAGCAGAACAGGTTTTCATTTCCATGCCTGAGTTTCCAGTCACTGTCAACAACATGAGGGTACTATACAGTTTTACTTAATTTTTCTAGGAGTAGCTTTTCTTCTTTTGCTGGTTCAATTAATGTTTACCAAATAATTTCTTGAGCTGCTTTTTATTGCATGATTTACAGATATGTAATGAACCGTGGATAGGAAAGTAAGTCTCTTGAGTCAGCAATTGCGGGCTGAAATACAATCTCCCAAGTAATTACAGACACCAAAATGGAAGCCACATTTTGGAAAAGGGAAGTGATTTAAGCTAGAAGTCTTAAAAAAAAAGGCATTTTAGACAGCATTGTTATGTTTACTCTGTAAGTAATTGACGTAATGTGGAAGAAAGAATATGGAAACTTTTACATAGAGCCTGGGGTACTGTCAAAAAGAGAAAGGCTTTAGCATGGAGAGGAGAGCTTCTGTTTTATCAGTAATCAGGTGTTGCATCTAATTGTTGAGGTCACTTGTTTTCAGCACAGGCATTATTACTTACAACCTTGAAAACATCACATGACTTAAAGCTAACAGCCATTTAAGTTTTACACTGTTTATTTATAATAGCTTTTTTTATTTATATTAAAGTGCATATATAGCCACTCACAGATATATAAACATACAAAACGTAAGGTAGGATTCATTGTGGCACTTTTGCTTTACAGCATTCAGACAGAAAAAACTTCAGGATTCAGAACTCAGGCCACATGCACTCCCACATCACAAATATAACACCAAAAAGCCAGACTTTCTTATGTCTGTAATGTTGCAATATGAGTACCATTTGTTTTGTGCCAAAATTTACTAACACTGTGACTTTGTAAATATTTTCTACATAGCAAGGTTGAGGAAATTTCATTCTGCTGTTTTCACCTTCTGTGTTGATTCTTTTCATACTTATCTGCCACTAGACCCAAAAGGAGTTAAATTGCTGGGAGAGGCAACTCAAACAACTGCAAGTCAGACAAGTCAGACACTTTCCACTGTAATTTTGACAGTTTAAAACTAATTATACCTAGACGAGAGGCACACAAATGTATGCATTGTGCAGTGGTGCAGGAAGAGTCAGTAACTACTATCATATAGCTGTGACCAATTCTCTATGCAACCTCTGCAAAATAGACAGAAGTAAAATGTTCAAGTGCTTTTGCTGCAGAAACAGTCTTTCCAGTACAATTATTTTTGCTGGTTTTACTGATTTGCAATCCCTTGAAGACAAAACTTTCTCTTAAAAAATTATGAAGTTCAAGGAAATTCTTCCAATTTTCAACATAGTTTTTCAATTTTCCTTCTACAAAAAAGAAAAAGTCAATCACATTGAAATAGCTAAATAGGACTTGTATCCTAAAACATATAATTGAATGGATTCCTGAAAATCTCAGAACAAAAAACCTACTTGTATTTCAAACTCTGACAAAACATTTATGAGACACTAATTTTATGAAACAAATAACATATAAATGCAGGCTATAAAAAGACGTGCTTAAGGAATTATTTAGACTTGAGTAAAACTTCTGTGCACAGCATTTTAAAATTCCCAAACTAAACTTGGAAAGTCCACAATATACAAATAATGTTTCACATTAAAAAAATAATAAAATAAAATTAATAAATAAAATCGAGAGAAGACTTGAACCAGAGACTTGATGTAGTCCAGAATTTTCAGAAAATCTATCTCCACTTAGTTTTTCTATTTTATTGGGTCTGTCTGGAGCAGAGGTAACTTCTCCCATAGCAACCTTCACAGAGTTCTGCTGTGAATTTGTGGCCAGAACAATGTTGAAAACACATCAGTGTTTGAGGTCCTGTTAAATAATGCTCCTATAGCATCAGGGCTGTTTTGGCTGATACGCATAGGGNGGGCTGTTTTGGCACCCCCAACTCTTCAACATCCTCGAGGCCTGTGTGGGGCAATCTGGGAAAGAACATACCAGGACAGCTGAACCAAACTGAACAACAGGACATTCAATACCATGTGATATTTGCTGAGCCATAAAAACTGAGCAAAGGGAGTGGGAGCAGACCTTATTCTTTGTTTTCTGAAGCAACTGCTACACCTTCTGGGACTCTGCTTCCCAGGAAATGACTGATATAGGGAATTAATCTTTTTGCTTTGCTTTGCTTCCATGTGCAGCCTTTGCTTTTCTTTCAACCACCTTCACCTTGACTCAAGAGCATTTAGTCTTATTTTTTTCTCTTTCCAGCTGAGAAGCAGGACTGATAGAGTTGGCTTTGTGGGCACCTGGTGGCTTGCCAAGGTCAGCCCACCATATTTGTAATATATTTATTTCAAAAATAATTTCCTAAATCAAGTTTGACTAAGCTTCAAATGACCTGTCAGAATGTATCAATACTTAGACAGTAACCCAGGGTGAATTGACCTTCTTAGTCATAACTACATGATTCCATAATTGATTTCTTACACTCTTACTAATCTGTGTTATTTCTGTACCCAAATAGTTATCATATCTTTATCAACAAATTTTGTTGACTTTTTAATTCAGGAAAATTACAAAAACACTGCGATTTAAGGCAAAGAATTAATCTTTTAAGTAAGAAATATGTTGCAACAGAAAAGCAATGCTATCAAAGTGCACAAGAAAGCAAGGCAGGCAATTTTCATAAAGGAATAATTTTTATGAATAAAGTTTTATGACTATTCTTCAGGCATCCATGGTTAAATGGCTTGATCATACCAACTTCTGTGGTTGAATTCTGATGTATATTCATATTATCAACATGTTGTAGAATGCAATGCTTTAATGTAATCCAAGGAGGTTTTATGGATTAAATACTATCTATATTAAGAACAGTACCTGAATCTAAAAGTACCTGAATCTTAAATTGAAACTATTCATAATTCTTTAAACTCTCCCAAATGCTGTTAAACAGAAAGACAAATAATGTATTTATTTTGATATAGGACAAATTTTAATGTCATGGCCTCTTGCAAACTTTGGTGACATACAACTTAATATCCATTGGAAATAAAAGTGTATTTAATACTTGAGAAAAGGTTTCTTGAAAAGTATCTTTAAAAAAAAAAAAAACCAAACAAAAAAGGAGATGATTTTACTTGCTTTAAAGTGTCACTTCTTGCTCCAAAAAATCCATCACAAGAAAGCATTTGGTTTTGAGACAGTCAGTAAGAACATGTAGTCATCTCACCCAATGAGAATTGCAGTTCTGGATGATTCATGAAGCAGTGCATTTGCATAAGCTTGATTTCCCCATGTGGAAATGATGCACTCTGACACTAATGATACACAGTTTTCCAAAATTTTAGATATCTTTAGGGGTTTCTTTAAATAAAGTTCCTTCACTAAAATTCACATTAAATGTTAAGACACGTAATTTTCATACCAGACTATCGCAAACCTCTACCCATGTTGTCCATACTTGTCATAAAAGAATAATTTTTACTGCCCCACTTTGGAAGAAGTATTCAAACTCCATAAAAATTCAAATGGACAGTAAATTACATAATTACACTGATTTTTAAGGTTTTCTTTCCAGGCTTAACAGCTAAATGCATTAAAAAATAAGTCAGAAGAGACTTTGGAGAACAACTGAGAAACTTGTTCTTCTGTATCAACTTTTAGTAAGCTTCTTCATTAACCTCTGATTTAATATTCCATACTTTGAATATTATATATTCAATATTATAATAATATTATTGAATAATTATTGAATAATATTATAATAATGTTACTATCTGCTTCTGAGAGGTTTTACCTTTAAATTTCTGTGACAGAATGCCAAAATATGTTTTTTAATTAGATTTCATTTGACAGTGTGTGTCACAAAGAAGAATGAAAGGGAAAACAAACCATTCTTTTACTGTTTAATGGTGTTAGAAATAACCAATATACTGCTAATATTTTCTGTGTACAGCTTAGAGTCTGAGTGTTAGTGCTTAGCATTATAGGGTATTGCTGCCATAAGCAAGTCTTACAGAATGTTCCAAGCTTTTTAAGAAGAGTAATATGAACTGCATAGGATGAGATAAAGCTTAAATAAACAGGTAGAGTGTAGCAAAACCCACAAGAAATAGTGCTCTCTCTTTAAATTCAACCTGCAAATACAAAAGTCTTTTTTGGATGGAGGCACACTACATTTGCATAAAAAAAGATCTTTAAATCTTATTGTATGCCAAGAAAATCGAGTAGGACTTCAGCATCATATTAGAACATGAAGACCTTGAAAGCAAGGGGAAATGTGAAGTGTGTGATGTGTGACATCATGTGCTTGGTGGTAAAATACTACAGAGATTTCATGAAAATGTTAATGAACATACAGAAAAACTTGTGGGATAGAGGTGACACTAGGGAGGTATCACAAATCATTCTCTTATATGATATGGAGAAATTTTCCACACTGCATAATATATTAGAAATTTTCTGTATTCACAAAGTAACAAGTAATATAATGACAATATTTTTTAATTAGCTGCTCTTCATAAAAAGCAGAGTTAGTATCTATGTATTGGCAATGGCAATGTTACAAGCATTTGAAAACAGTATCACTGTCTTGATGCCATCGATTTTAACTTTTATATTTTTCAAATCCTGTACTGCTACTGTAACTCTGAAGTTTCCTGTAGCTTGTTAAATGCTGTTCTCTATGCTAAGATGGACATAACAAAACCTCTCTAGTTTGCTCTCCAAGGACACCCAGAACAAGAACTGTAAACCACCATCTTGGGGAGAGGGGGCAAGCTTGGGGAAATTCCATCATTGGCTGGGTTCTGGTTGGTGAATTTATGTTGATATAAAGGTGTGAAGAACTCGTGACCTGTTGTCCATTTTGGGATGCACTGAGGCAGGACCCTCTGCAGCCCAAAGTGTATATCTGAAGGCCCTTCAGATAAACACCTCCTTTATTCCTTTATTCCTGTCTAGTCTCTGTTTCTAGGTAGTCATTAAAGGCTGGTTTTAATGATGATTGTGCACATGTTGTTAAGCAATAGCAATGATTTAAAATATTAGGTAAAACTTGATATCTACACCTCAACTTGTAGTAACTTACCTTCTATGCACTAGTGTCTTTCAGTCAATAAAGACTTCTGTGAGCATTTATTCCAGGATAAAGATATCCTTTTCATCTTAGATTGAGATAACAGACAGGAAATTCTGCTTGGTGTAAAGAGCCATTTTTATACTAGAGGAGTCTCCTGTGGCATAATGAGAGATTACATCAGTGCAGTTATGCTTCTGCAGGTAGAACCATCATAACTCTTTGTCTGGTTACAGCATATGGCAAAAGTTAGCAGTAGACGATGTGTCAAGCCAGTGATAACCAAGATATCTAATTCACATTATGGATTTTGCCTAGCACATTAGAACAGATGCAAGTTGTGGAACAAACTTTATTACCAACTGAAACCCTTTTTTTTTTTATTTTTAAATTGATAAATAGGATGAAATTCAAAACATGATAGTGCATGGGATAACTTAGATTTCATAGTGATCAAAGCACAGGGGATCAGAAGAAGAGCACAGGAGAACATTTTATATTAAACTTTGCATTAATTTAGAGTAGCATGTTTATCTGAACACTTCCGTGAGTTCATAAAGTGAAGGTTTACAGTTCAATTTATAGAATCAGATGCTGGGGACATACTTGTGCTGTTTTACAGGCAGACAAAAGCTCACTCCTCTGACTTTTGAGCAGAAAGGAAGTTACATGAAGTAAATACTTCAGAATAAAACCATAGCTTGCAGCAACATAGATATCTGCAGTGTGTCTAAACAGGATTTATGGCTTTGTTCAAAATTAATGTGGTGTCAAATACATGTGAATCTTACACCCCTCAAATTAAGTAGAGGAAGTGGTGTCTGCTGGCAAAATAACTTGAAAAAGTCTGCATTCCTAATGGGTGAGGTCTGACAGAGAAGAGCTGGTTGAAGCTCAGCTCACATAGGTGTAAATTTTCGGAGGAAGAATCAGTGCAAAGAAATAGATTCTACAAGGGACTATAGGCTAGTATATACTTGTGGGGACATTCATCTGCCACATTTTGTGCAGAATCACCCTGAGTGACAATGTTGGGTATTCATTCTAGAGGCAACGATATATTTTTTAAAGCTTATGCTGCATCAGAGACCTTTGTGACATGACCTTTTATGCTTTTGACACCCCAGCACTGAACTCTGCTCCCTCCTCTGAATGCTCATAGTCTGAAGGCTCACTTCATAAATTAATGAAGCCAAAGGTGCTACAGAAGATGTTGGCAGCTGCTCAATTATTAAGCAATATTTTAGAGAGAAAGCCCATTATTTCTCAGAGTTGTGCAGTCTGCACTGGCCCAGTTAACTTGCAGATGTTGGTTCCATCCTGCAAAATTGCTAACTATTCCTAAAACTTTGTGGCAGTTTATCAATTAATGTCTTTATTAAATGCAAGGAGGATTCTGAGAAGGTGCTTTAAAAGAAAATCCCAAACCATAAATAATGAAATCTGCCACTTGCACTTTAATTTCCCTTGCCCCACCAGAGACCAAAATTTAAAAGTCTTCAGAGCATATTCCAATATTTTTAAACTTAGATTTTCAGGCACAATCAAATTTTAATATGTCCGTGAGATTTTTTAATTGATGAGCAAGTTACATACATAATTTTCTGTGAGTTTGGTGTGCTGTAGCACAACTTGAAAGAGAACTATTCCTCAGTTTGTCCAAAGGTAAACTTTCATTTTAACACATGATCACTTACACTCAATACTTATTTGAAAATTCCTGTCAGCATTGATAGAGTAGTAGAAGTCTATAATTTAATCCTCACTGAGAAGATAACTCCTCTGCTAGTTTTATGTTGAAAAAAAAAGAGAAGACTGGCCACTGAGTAGCACTTGCAACAGGGAAGGGTGAAAGAATTTCATGTAATTATTTCCAGTTTTGAGTGAAGTTGTCTGCATGAAAATTATATCTGCCCCAGGATTTAATCTGTCCTGTCTGTTCATGTCAATGCTACTAATAAATGTAGAATGTTCTAGGAAGACAGATAAATGAAAAGGAGAAGTAAAAAAATTGAGAGTTCTGCAAAATGCTGGAGAGTTTTCATGCCAGCTATTTTGTGTAATTCCTCTAAGGAAAGAGCTAGTTTTTATTTATTATCTTGCCATCTCCTGTACCTTTGAGGTCTTTATAAGCCATACATACTTTGGCCAAGAACAGGCGTCATTTCTACCAGTGAAGAGATAGCTTAGGAAAGTTTACCCAATGAACCATTCAGATAATGGAATTTAACAAAAATCCCTTTCCACCTATGTGTCATGAATGAAATGCCTTCCACAGGCCATATATTTTGCCAGTATTTGAAGTGAAGGTAAGCATGCTTCGGGAAATAATGATGCACTGTCAGAAGTCCAGACTTCCACTACTTCACTGCTCATTCCCTGCTATAAATGTTCTGGCTTTCATAGGCTAGTTAATATTGAGGTTGTTGTACAATTAAAAAGCTAATGAGCTCTTTGAGGGCGGCTGGGTTCTGTTGGTTGTTGTTAGTTGTTTGTTGGTTGTTGATTACATGTTTTGAGCAAGCATCACCTGATTTGCAGGGCTGCAATAAGGGTGGGCAACAGAAGGAAACATCTAGAAGGACTCTGATGAAAAGGGATTACATCATGGATTACATCACCTTGAGAAGAACAGACAGCATTGGACCAGAACCACAACAATTCACCTACAAAATTCTCAAATGATTGGTCAGGAATGCACCTTAGAAACAGTCCAATCATAAGTCTCAAAAGCAAGTGTCCTGATTGGTGCATTTCTGATCCCCTCTGAGGCTATAAAAGGACACCCCCCAATAAGCGGGGCCTTCCTGAGGTGTCAGGTTGAGGGAACACCCAGCACCACATGTGCTGCCTTTCTTTTTTTTCAGTTTTTCACAGCTCTGCCCTGCTGTTGGGGAGTGGGTTTGTCCTGTTCACTTTGCCGTCAGCTGTTTATTTATTTTCTTGTAGAAAGGAGCCAGCCCTGGGGTCCCAGGGCCTTTCCACAAACAATCAAGAGACCACTGATTTTCTCAGAAGGCTTCTCCCGTTGCCCTCAGCTGTTTATTTAATTTCTTGTTAATAAACTAGTTAATCTTGACCAAAAAAAAGGTGACTAGCTCATTTCTTTCAAATTTGGTGCCGAAACCTGGGATGCCACGCCCAGAAGCAGTCCTGAAGTAGGACAGGGGCGAGAAGACGCATCTGGCCGATTTTGCCTGCTCGGACTTGGACTACTTCTGGACCATGAAAGGATGGCTGGCTGGACTGAGGAGACAGCTGAGGACCCGGCAACCCAGACCAGGGGAGGTCGGATTGGGCAAATCCCCTCCTCAGACCCTCCAGGAGGGAGCAAAGCTCGCAGACACCGGTAGGGACTTGCGAGTGAGGGGGCGCAGCATTCGAGAGTGCGGGTGAGTGTGGCGTGTGTGAAACGGGAGCTGGCAGCCAGACTCCCGGAGCAAGAGTGAACCTCTGAAAGGGGGGAAGCGTGAGAAGTGAGAGTGTGGCACTCCGGGGATCCAGGAAGCTGGCAGAGCTTTCTGAGAGCCGCTCCTAGTCCCAGCAAGCTCCCGATCTCCCAAAGTGGGAGCTCTTAAGGATGCTACTGGCTCTGGGACAAACCCGGGGCAGGTGGTTTGGTGAGGGTGTCCCAGGGATTCTATCTCCCAGTTTGGTGTCAGGCATAGGGGTGACCAGCTGGGAAGAGTGGGTGCTGCCAGACCCTTCAGGCTAGCAAGCCTGTGCACAGGGAGGGGCTAACTGAGGGGGAAGTGGCAACACAGGCTCAGGACACCTGGAGGGTTTATTATTATTATTATAATACACGAGATAGCCAAAGCAATAACTAGAAACTGCATGACCT
>VZTN01024209.1:255-10293 GCA_013400515.1 Erpornis zantholeuca
AATGTGGGGGGGGTGGGGGGTGAAAAAGGAAAAGGTATAAAGCGTATTGTGGGACTCACCATGGAGATCTGAAAAACTGTAGGTAGCCCAAATCTGACAATGTCTCACCTCTGTTGTTTTTTCTAAACTATACGCCCCACTCCATGACTAACTAGCTAAGAACCCCTGTTCACATAGACAAAACCACTTCACAGGAATCTGATTTTCATTTTTCCACAGTTCTCTATACTTTTCAAACTCAGGGACATTTTTTCTTCTGCATTCTGTCACAAAAAAAACATAAATTCTGAGCCTCTGTGGAAAATCAAAGGATAGTCTGCTTGGTCCAGTTACTTTCCTTTACCATTAATGAGAATGGAAGTCAGTGGAAAAGGAAACTAGGAAAAAATGCTTAAAGACCAACTGTAAAAAAGCAGGAGTGTGATTAAATCAAAAATATGAATTGACATGTAGCATGCTGTGTTTATATGATTTCTTCTGAAAAAAATGCAAGAAGAAACAGCGTATTAAACACCTATCTCTCCTTTTGTTAACCTACAAGCTGACCCCTTCCTTTCTTCTTCAATTATAAGTATCTTACAAAATTCAAAGATAAATATTTACATGGCAGAATTTAGAATTGTACATACCCCCAGTCAAACATGTTCATCAATCACGCTAGAAACTGCAAAATGCACTATGACATTCCACTGCTGTTAAAATTAGGGTTAAACTTCTCGAAAGTGACTGTCACCAACATACAAACTGCACCAATACACCTACGGTTCAGTTGTACTCAGCTAAGTTGAAACTCAACTAGCTCTTGAGCATTTAAAGCACTATCAAGGTACATATGTGAAAGTTTCCTCTAAGTTTCAGCTAACAGTTAATTTTGTATTTGCGTAAGTGGAGAGAACATAAATATCTTTTAAAATATGTATTGTAAAGCAAAAACACCAGTGCTTTTTACCTTCTTTTTAAATTGGAATGAAATAACTCTTTCTATACTGAGTACTTGCTGCTTCCACATCACAAAAAGAAAAAGTTATGAGGCTATCAACACCTTTGTTTTGGGGACAGATTCCATGGGACATCAAACAGCAAAAAATACTGTGAACCTGAACTACAATGTTCATTCTCCTCAGAAATGCCAGCAACTTTCCTTTAGAAAAAGGGCATAATGAAGAGCTGGGAAGTTTCTTCAAAATTTCTTTAAACAAAACAGAAAAAACAAAAAAAAAGAAAAAAAAAAAAAGGCCTGAAATTTCAAATATTTGCTCAATTTACTCTGAAAATGTACCAAAACAAAAAGCTGGAGAGCAATGTTATGAAATAAACAAAAGCACTAAAAAAGGTCTTCCCTTCATCTTGCAAATGTTAGAAGATTCTACAAAGAAACTAGTTAAACTAACAAAAGTGAAGGAAAGGATTTTTTTGACCAAGAATACTTTCAATTTATCTCACCGAATTGCCTTTGGTTTTCCGTTTTTCATCACCTCGCCCTTCCTCTGCATCATCTGAATCCCCATCACTGTCCAATGCAGGCAGCTCCGGATCCAATGGAGGTTCATAAAGAGCTGTGTTTAATGGCAAGTAACGAAGTTCATCTGGAGAGTATCTGAAGTTAAATAAATAAAATTAATTCATTCATGTGTACTTTATGCATAAGCATTAAGTCACACAGGACACAGGAACTTCACTGAGTCTTCTTTTTTCAAGACATAGGAAAGATACTAATTTCTCCTCCCAAGTGTGATACTATGTATAGTACTTGTCTTTTTTGTAGGACAGATATTCATGGAACACAGGAGTGTATTTGCAAAGTTTTAAGCATTCCACGTTCCTGTGCCCAACAGACCATACACTTTGTTTATGAATGTACAGTGCACCATAAGGTGTACAATTCTAACCCAGGGTACACAAACAGCTGTACAGCTGATTACTGAGAACAAAACATTGCATATGAAAATATAACTTCAGAAGAATGTAAAGATCTAATCCTATTGCTTATAGCCAGATACAGTTTATCATGCATAATCTACCCTTTTTCTTTTTAACCTTAAAGACTAAGAAAAAATTAAAGTCCTCTTACTGCTGAGGACAACCATTTTAAGGAGCAGGATAGTATTTTGCTGCATATTTTGAAAGCTCATGTCCTTCACTGAGATAGAAAAGCAGTTTCAATTGCAGTTTACAAGCGTAAAACAAAAATAATATGTAGCAATTTTAATTCAATCCATTTAATAAAATTAAAATNCATATAGCATGAATACCATCTATGTTGTACAACAGTAAGACTTGAGCATAATACAGTGGTAGCACACCACTGGTAACATCTTAAATTTATGTCAACAGTCAAGTAACACATTTTTCATGAAATGCAAGGATCCAGTTTGCAATGTCTTTCTCCCTCAATTACAAGCCCAACATCAAACTTAACCCACAGGACCAATCAAAAAATTTTTAAAGGGTTTCTAAAAATTCAGAATAAAACAGCAAGACTGTCACACAGAAGACACATGATCACAAGCCAGCATTACAACACTTTGATAAAGAAACATTATTTTAGCATACGTGCAGAGGCAGATGATAAGTAAATAGGAGGGTGGTAGGAGTGAAATCAGTGTCTCTTTTTACCATGGTAAATACCCAAGCAGGACCAATCTCAGGCACTGCAATACATCAGCAGAGGCAGTTCTCTTGCAGTCAGTACTGTTTTGTTGACACAAGCTGTCACACTATGCATCTTCAAAGACTAGCAAACACTCAAACATAAAATTAATTTGAAACCTTACAGCAAAGACACTGAAATGTTTCCCACCTGCTATCTGCAGACAAAAGAGGTCAGAGCAACAGAACTGGCAGTTGGAATGCTTTTAAAATACCTTTTGTAGTACTCCTGGAACTGGCCGGGTATGAGAGCCACTGGATAAGGACTAACCTTTGTTCTCTCTGTAGGCAAGATTTTGTATTTTCCTTGAGGCACCTGGATAATCTGCATTGTTTAATATAAACCAATTACATTTTTGTTTCACATACAAACTGTTGAGCCTTCCTCACCAAACTATTCCCCCGATATTTTTTAACTTGACAGTTTTACTGAATCGGAACAGCGACCATGAGAAATTAAATTCATTAAAATGGTAAGAGATCCCAGTCACAAAACAGTATCATGGATTAAACCAATCACTAAGCGTCTAGTGAACTGAACAGAGATTAGGTAAGAACACTTTAAACAGTATACTATGAAAAATAATTTTGAAATTAAAACCTAGCAATTGAAATAGTAAACATTAACCACTGTGACTGGCATCTTTAGCATGAATTATCGCTATTGGTCCATATTGCTTTAAAGTAGAAAGGACACGTCTATCTAATTTTGAAACCAGACTGTACTATAAAAAACATCCATTAATAATATAAATGTATGGAAAGAAGAAGTTTACACATAAGCCTTCCTTCTCTCAGAAGGAAAGAGAAATAGTTATCCACCATCTTATCTCTAATATGGGTCAATACCAGGAAAATGAAAACTTTCCATAATTGTCTGCCATGTAACAATTTGCAGATAAAATTTTTGCTTTACTGTCTTCATAGAACCAGAACAGTATTGCTTCAGAATACCAGATAATTTTTTTCATCAAGCAGAGAGGCATATAACATATGCAATACAAAAATAATATAACACCTAACAAAAAACAAGGACATAATATTGACTGGCAGCAGACTTTTAAGTAATGAACAGCTTTCCTTTTTACTTCAGGTATTATCAGGCAAAATTTTGTAAGTATTCACAAGAAGAATTAGCCATTTATAAGAAGAAACAACCTTCTTAGTCTTATGCTACTACTATCAGAATAAAGACATGATAAAAAAGTAACACTAAAATTTTAAGAGCTTCCTATTTTAGCAGTATGACCCATTTAACAGCAAAACTGTAAGTCCCTATATGAGCCAAACCCCCTTGAAAATAGTTAAAATGGTACCAACCCTAACTTCATTAAAACAAGAAAGGAGGTCCCTCCCCACAATTGGTTAAGAAATTTAAATCTGCCTACATGTGTCTGTAAATCAAAATAGGCTCTTCTTTCTTCCATCCGCTCTCTGTTTAAATTGCTGTTGAATTCTGCAGCTTTCTTGGCAGCCTTTTTTATATATTCTGGAACTTTACTAGCTTCTACTTTCTGCGTGTTCTGCTGCTGCATTTGCTGGAAAAAAAAACAATTATATTAATTCACATACATTTCACTATCAGTTTGAGAAGAGCCTTTTCTCACGCTACAGATGTGGTTCACCTAAATGATGATTACTTACCGAATACTCTTTATAGTGATCTGTTATTCGCTGCCGTTCTTTCTCTTGCAGTATAACAGAATACTCAGCATGTTTGGCAGGGTATTCTTTAATCATAAGATCAATTACTTCATCACTACGCAAAGCTGTCAGACCTAAAATAAACAAAAGCAATAATGATGCTATCTGGCAAAAGTAACTGTAGGTTATTTATATCTCACAATGACCAACTCAAAGTTTTTGACCAGCTAAAGACAACAACCTGCTGTGCTTCCCATTCTCAAGTACCAGTGAACTTTTGCCATTTAGCTTCCAAGGCTGATAAAGAGTTTGTACCCATCTTGTGTCATTACTTACAGCTACAGACCCCTTCACATTGACTCAACCACCTACTTAAACTCACTGGTGAGGCAGAAACTTTGTTCTAGATGGGACCTCCTGTACTGTTAGTTTCACTTTCCAGTGCTGGTGAAGTTTCATTATCCTGCAGAACCTTTACTGACATTACAAGGTTTATATAACGTCTCTATACAAATCAAGGAAGAATCAGAGAGCAATTCAAGAGCAGCAAACTGCACACAAACTACTGACTCCCAATTAATGCATTTCGTGTTCAGAAGTCAGAATGCCTCAGTTTCCAGGTACAGTGATGAACTTCCTGTGAAGGTTCCAACACGACTAATCTCCAAACATGGACAATAGCATGAAATGACTTATATTACTACTACTGATTTTAACTATAATTTTAAAAACAGGGGTAGTTAACTCAGCACACAACTCTATTGGATATATGAAGCAGAATGTAACATTTTACTCCTATTAATAAAAATTAGACATGGTTCTCTTACGGATAGCTAAGTTAAAAAAATAGAGAGCTGGCAGGCAAGAAATAAAGGTTGTATACTAAAGATTGGTAACGTATAAGATGACATCACAGTTTAACAGACACATCATATGCAGAAAAAGAATCGTGGCAGCATCATTTAAACTCTAACATATCCAAGTCATATGTATCAGCAGAGTAAGAAAAAAGCTCTTTCAATATAAGCCTCAGCAATTTCATCAGTCCATTTCAACTACATTCAAGTGCCTAATATACACTCTTCTAATGAAGAAGCTGAACCATTTAAGATACACTGATGATTGCTGAGCTCCAATGCAATGCAGAAAAGTAAGACTAATGTACATCAAGACACCATGTACATATATGTGTAATACCTACCACCATATACTTACATATATATAATGTATATATATAAAACCACACAATTATGGTGGTCTCTTTTCTAAGAGAGAAAGGTTCTAGAAGTTAATTTAGAATATAGCAAAATTCCCTCTAAGTAATTAGAATAGATCTAGATAGATTCTAAGAACAACCTAAAATAGATTCTAAGTAATTAGAATATATTAGCAAAATATATTTGTTAATAATAAATCTGGAATACTGATACATCATGGCCAATTTACCAAATTAAAAATAAACTAGTTTTAATTTCAGAATTTATACTTTCAGTTAAGAGAGATGCAATTCTTCTCTAGCAAACGGAATCCCCTTTTTCAGCATGACATACTTTTTATACTGTAATAAGGAGTCTAACAATTTGTTTTCTTACCTAGTGTGCATTGAGTCTCTGTGATAACATTTAGTTCTCTGAGGTAGAGTTTCTCCTTGTGAGATAGATCTCGCCTTTCTAAATCTCCACAGAAAACAAAAAAGAGAAATAAAAATGTGTACAGTAACTGAAACTCCCCCATAAACAGTGTCAAAATATTTCACAATTTTGTTTCCAGGCAGCTAGAGTCTGTATTATACCATTATTCCAATAAACATGACAACTTTATAAATTAATTTTAATAAACAATGTAGGAACATGGTAAATTTTCTTCACCTATAGTAGGTCAAGATGCTGGCTATAGCTACGATTTACAGAAAAACTAAAGAAACTTTATGTGTAAGTTCAGATGCAGAAATTTTTACCAAGCACCAAAAGCACAGTCTTTTTTCTTTCAGCATGACTTTTAAAAATAAATTCCCCAACAAATAAACCAGATTTGACAATTCTGAATAATGAAGGCTCAAATACCAGAACCTCCACAAACATGTTTTTTAAAATTTTTCCACAGTGTAGGAATGTTGCCACAATTCAGGAAACAGAATAGAGAGATACATTCATATAGTAAGAAATCACCAACAAATCACTTACAAATAAAATTTTGACATCAGTTTTCAAAAGGTTCTTGCTGATCTAACCCCCAATCAGTCTTGTTTGCAAATTTTCAGTGGCAATCCCACAAAGTCTTACACTGCTTTGAAAACCATTGGATACATTTTCAATATGCCAGTAATGCAAATATAGCAAAATATAAAGTACAAGTATAATCCAGGTCTGCTTTTTGCTGGGTCTTCTTTCATGCACTTAGCTCATCCTGTAAAGAAGCACACACTACATCCAAACTGTTTACAGACACAAGCTTTTAGAACAGAAACTTTAATAATAAATACCTGGATATTTTCTTTTAAAGGAAGTCACACCCAAATATTCACTGACTTGCTCCTGAAGCATATAGTATTCTCCCGTTTCATCGGGTGGCCATTTGTATTCTATCAGATTTTCAGCAGGAAAATAACTATACCTAAGCATAAGATCAATGTTAGAACAAATCACAACAATCCTGAAGAATACTTACACTTCTAGAAATTCAGTAGTTCCTATTTATATATCAATGAACACTAACTACAAAGTTGGACAAGCACTTTAGAACAATGCATCCTGTTAACGCATTTCAAAAGTCACTTTGTTACACCCAACTTCACATATATTTCTTTAAATCCCCATTTATCAACATGCTAAGAGACAGAACCTGAAGAAAGTCATATCCATCATAATGGAGAAGACAGCAGGGAAAGCAACTACTACAGTGTCAAAATTCATTCAGGTACGCAACGTTTTAAAAACATGTAAAATGTGCTTCTCACTGTAAATCAGATGCAGCACTTTTTGTGGCATTTTAAAATAAAAAGTCTTAAAATATGCTGGGAGTGATAGACATCAAGCTATTTACAGGACATCACCTCAATTCAGAAAGATGTATGAAGAATATGCAAGTAAAGGAAAAAGAGCTGATACTTAAGTATACTGAACAATAAATTCAGACTTGCAATAAGAAGTGGGAATTATAAGAAATGGTATTACCCAAGGTCTTGACTGGAAGTTTCACAGCTCCGAGAACTGTCCCCTGAGCCCATACGCCGTCTTTTGGACGGCTGGCTGCCATCATTGGAATTTTCTTCTGTGTCATCCTGAAATGAAAATAAACACACAAAAAAATTAGACTATTCCAAAGATATGTAAAACACCAAAAAATACTGCAAGGCAATCCACAATTTAAATATATTTGAACTGCTAAGCCATTCTGTGACAGTTGTAACAAACAACTCACAGGACAGCCTACATAACAAATTATTCTTTGTTATAAACTACCTGCCTGACACATGGTAGCCCACAAGGAGAATTGGGTGGCGTAGGTAGAGTTCTGAATAGACAGAGCTGACCACCAAGTTCATAATTCCTGGTGTAAACTACCTCTGGCACTTGATCAGACTAGCTCTACAAACCAAAAGCAATTGCAGAGCAAAAACACCAAATCCTTGCTGAGAGATGATGCTTATAAAATCAGGGAAAATATTAAAAAAGCAATACAAGAGTTTATGGGAATACAGTTAAAATAAAAGGAATACTGTACAGTTTACAAAAAGTATCATAACAGCAGATAGCAAAGACTTGTCTCTTGAGATGAAAAAATATATGTAAGAAAAACCCCAACTTGGTATTACAACAGATACAGAAGAGAACAAAGATATTCCAAGGGAACATTCAGAAGTTAACTTACAATGTCACAATTCAGATTTCATGTGATCAATATAATGAAAGGAAATAAAGGGTGAATAGGATGAAAAAAAGACCTAAGTAAAACAAAGAGTTCTGTAAAACCTAGAAGGCAGTGACTGCTGATGTTGAGTTTTTCACTGCTTTGTTGTACAGTAATGCTTACAACTCCTACTTGCATCATCAACAATCACAAAGCACTTAGTGACCAACTCAGTCTGGTCATAACTGAGACACAGAAAGTTGAAATCTTTGAGTGAATTGCCTACTGTAACCAGTAGTAGAGTCAAGAACGACACAGTTCTTTAAAGTGGAGCAGTGTGAAAGAATCAATTTCTTAATTTCTGTGGAAAGTTTAAGCAAGAGGAATTAACTTGCCAGAAATAAATGGATCAAATTTAACTATACTTATTTAATGACAACAATCTTATTTAGTTCTACCTTTGCTAATGTGTTTCATTCTAGTATGCTTTACTTAACATATGACTTGAAATATCAACTTAAAAGTATTCCAGCAAATAATAATACATTTCTTTTATTATGTAACATTGTGAAATGTTATAATCAAGACAGGCCATAGGACAAAAAGTATTTGCTTCCTGGATTTTTGGCTTATTTCTTGTTTTGTGCCATTTTTTACAGGTATTTTTTGTCCTCTTTAAGGGGCAAGAAGAACATCTTCCATGAAGCTACAAAAATTAAAAAGAAAAATCTAATGAAACTGTTTTCTTAGTACAGTCATCCTTAAAAAGTGGTATGTAGCATCTCCACTCACATTACCAGTCCCAGCACTTCCTAGTATTGCTGAGAATACCCTGTATAAATTCAGACAAATGAAGCAGCAGCCCCAAATCAAAACAATACTGCATTAGACTATTTTGTGACACAGCTGTCTCATCAGTAGTTCATCTCTACTTCCCTGAAGAAAATTAATGCATGCAGAATCTTTTTAAGTGCTAGATGAAAACCTGAACAGGGTCAAAGCAACCCTCTGTTATACCAAAACTTCCAAGAGACTTCAAAACGTCTTTAAAAGACAAATGTCAACATGACAGTTTGGTGGAAGTGCCTGATATCTGTTTCTTCTTTTGATTTGTACTTTTTCATTTACTAAATCTGGTACTGTTACAAAGTATGAGTATCCACAACACAGAGAGATCAGCGTCCTCCATTTCCATCTTTGCTTGCTTATTTGCTTAAAACTTCACGAAATCCAATCACGCAAGTTCAATTTGTTGCAGACAACTTAGTATAAGAAGTGAATTCATCTGCAATCTAAAGGCACGGTGCTGCTCAACCACCCTTACTCTTAAAAAAAAAAAAAAGGGGGGGATAGCTCTGTGGCTTTCTTTACATGAACAGTCAAACACTGCCAAAAAAGCTCTTTCTCCCTGAAAACGCATGTTTCTTGTAAAAAGCCTGTCAGTCCTTACGAAACATGGTGACGTTACAAACTCTATCATTGTAAGATCGACGTAACGCTTCTTTACTAAGCGATCGAGAAGCCTGAAATACCCGAGACGTGTTTCAAAGAGCGACTGCCGATCTGTGCCCGAGTCCTTGGCGCCACAAGTGCGCGCGGTGCCCGAGAGCAGCCGAGAGAGCCAACGCGGAACTGCCCGCGGCCAGACCCAAACTTTCCCGGCTGCGGCGCTGCCGCCGTGAGGACTCAGCTACCCCGCCGTCCCCGGGAAGACGCCGAGGGACTTTTGGGAAGGAAGACGGCCCCGGGCGCTCAGGCCCAGACGCGCGTTAAAAGTTCATCCCAGGGAGCGGGAGGTCGCCTGCCGTCGACCGGCTCCCCCGGCGGGCGCGAGGTGAGCCCGGGGCGGGCGGGTCGGGTGGGAGGCTCGGGTCACAGCGCCCATTTGCGGGGGCC
>VZTN01024209.1:18838-83993 GCA_013400515.1 Erpornis zantholeuca
ATTTTTTTACTAAAGCATTTTTGTCCTTGTTAACATGGGAAGTTTTATCTGTGCGATTTTTTAAATTTAAATGTGTGCTTCTTTATCAGTCCATCTTTCTGTTTTGACTAATGTGGATAGCATGAATGAATGCTTAGATTGCACTAATATTTCTACAGAATTCACCTGTTCTTCCCCTGACTCCCTCCAAGTATTTTCCTGGTTGAAAGGACTGATGCAATTGGTTTACTTGAAGTAGCATCAGTTTCTCTGCAAGCTCAGAGCTTAGGCAGAACATTTATATGTAACTGGGATATTTTGCTTCAGTCTATCTTGTCATGATTTCAGTAGATATAACCATTCTGAAATACACCATCCTGGCCTTGTGAAAACAGCAGTTCTTCTTTTCCAAAGGTGGTTCTGGTTGAGAGTTACTTTCATCACATGTGTGGATGAAACTTGCATTGCAAACCCTAACAGCTTGTTTACAAATGCCATATTACTGTCTGTGTAGCTGTGCTTATGGGTATGTTTTAATAATTTTCTTTGTTCTCATGAGCTTTCTTGATATAAGGATTCTTTCTGTCTGTGTGTATTTGTTCTAGATGGAGTCATTAGACTCGGTCACTACTTGTCTTTCTCAACCTGTGCATTATGCAATTTGCAAACTTGGATTTGAGAAGAAAGACACCTATGATATTAATGATATTTTATCTGGGAACGGTGAAGTACGTTGGCAAGCTGTTACAGAGCATGTGTGTTACCTTGAATCAGGTTGGTGTTTGCCTGTGGTAGTAGTGATACATTTAAGACTGATGCAGAATTTCAGTATAGTTCACAGCAATCCTAGCTGAGTTGTAACATTTTGTTACAGTTACATTTAGTTACAGTACTCTAATTAGATTAGAGTATGTGCTGTTTATATCTACAAAGAGCTTTAAATTTGTCATCCACATTTGGTATATGTCTTTTGCTGCCTCCTAAGGTTTGTGTAATCTGTGCCACCTAAATAGCTGCTCCTTTGCCTTCATCTTGGTTTCCAGTTTAATGTGCCTGTAACATAAGGGGTTCCGTTCTGCTTCTCTCCAACCCCATAATTGCCTTGTTCTGTGTTCTTTATATTCCTTCTGCAGTAAATTTAAAAGCCTGGGGCCATCAATATTCCTACTGTTGCTTCTGTTTGTGTTTCCCAACTTTAGCTTCCACAGAAGTACTGTTTTGTTTCTCTTCTATGAAAAATAGCTTATAGTTGTTTTTTTAACCAAAACAAAGTATTTATGTCCTGATGAACTTGTTGAATTTTAATTTGCCAAATTGCATACATGTTGTATGTATATTTTGCCACCTCTGTTACTAATTTCCAGAGGTGGTAAAAATATCTTTCAGTACACCAGAAGAATTTATTTTCCTATAAAAAGTGTCCCACGAAAAAGAAGCGGTGATACCACTCTATAAGGTACCACATCCATCTGCATTCTTTAAAGGCCACAAGTGGTGCAATTTGACTCCTGTTGAGCCAGCACTAGCTTCCAGCTTGATTATGTGGAATTTCTGTAGAAATTCTATTAGGTTCTTTGTATTTCAACAAAAGCGGAACATAGTGATCCCATTTACTTCCATTTTTTCTTGTGTTAAGGTTTTGTTGGGACGGAATGTTTTGGTTTTTTTTTATTTTATTCAGAGAAGGTGCTTGATCTTAACCTGATTTTGCATTGCAGTTTTACTTTTCAATACGTTTTCTGTGTGGTGTTTTGGACAGTAAATTGTAATGGTTGTGCTAAAATAGTCTGGATAAAATTGTCTGTGCTAAATATGTATGCAAACTGTAGCAGGTTTTATCCCTGGCAAGTTTTAAGATATTGGACCTTTCACAAGGTTGGTACCCTAACCACCTTCTGTTTTTCAATTTAAGATCAAAGTGTGGATTATATCCAAAGCATACGATCGTTAGGACCTGTATGTGAATCTGTTGATTTGTACTTCAAATCTCTGACCAAGGAGCAGTTCGTAACTCAATATGCATCATGGTTCCACTGGACAAACTGCACAGAGGTATGGAAATACCTGTTAACATTTTGTATTTTAGAACGTGAACCGTTTGTGAAAGATTAGTGTGAGAACTTAGAAGAGATATCCATGAACCAAAATGCTTAGAATTTGTAACTAATTGTCCTTCTCTGATAGATGGTTGCTTTTAATTTTTCTGACTTTGTGATTAGATTTTGTATTCGACAGCATCAGGACCTTTGGGCCTGTTCTAACTTTAGTTTGCAGGATTTTGTTTTTCTAATAATCTGTGCCTAATATCAAGTTTTACCTTGTAAAGTTACTATGGATAATTTTAAAGTGGTAAGGCACTAGATATCAAGAAGTTCTCTAGGGAAGTTTCTCTCCAGACGTTTACACTTTTATGTCCTAGACATGGTTTTCTTTCTACATTTGCATAGCAACTATCACAGAGGAATATTTAGGTTTCTCTGTGCTTTTGCAAGTGGGATCTTTCCTTCTGAATACTGAACACAACATTCTTCCTCTCCCCCATCATACAGGTATTTCTCAAAGTGTTCCATGTTTTACAATGTACACAAGCTACAGAAGTTGCACTTGGCTTAATGAAACTAACATCATGCTTGGAGCGAGCCTTGGGTGATGTAAGTGCCAGGATGAGGAGTCTATTGCAGATTTGGCTTTGTAAGATGGAAATGAACTCTTGGATTTAATAGTATATTGAAAAAAATGATATTATCCTGTACTGTAGTAGTACGGTGCTAGCTCACATGCATTTTGAATCCAGTTGTGCTAATGGAAACATATGTGGGGCTCCTTTACCAGTGCTTGTAGAATTGCTTGTGTGAATTCTGTTAGTCACCAAGTTAATTAAAAAAGAGAAGAGTTTGAATAATAAGTGTACATATAGTAGGTCTTTGTTAGTTTGATTTATTTAACTGAAGTGGGGCAGCACAGCTTCCACAGAAGATCTGATGGTGTATAAACCTCTGTAAGGGGTGGCATGCAGCTGGAAAAACAGGCTGCTGGGTAACTTTTTTCCTAGGGAGAAAGGAGAAACAGCTGCTTAAACAGTTTTTGCTGCTGGGCTATTTTACAGCCAGATAAATTAAAATAGCTGATTGTTCAATATCAATGAGGAGCTCTGGAGAAGGAAATGGTAGAGAAAGAGCAATGGGTTAACTTACAAATCAATTTGCCCAAGTATGGGGCATGGTGAATTTTGAAGTAACAAAAAATTACCAAAGCCTGGAAAAAAATGTCAGGGAGGATTCAAAAAATGGAAGGTGTAATAACTATTGAAACTTGAGATGCTGAGATTGCCCAACAAGGATGAAATCTAGTTTAAACAACAGTCTGAATCAGAGGACAAACCACAAGTTTCCTCCTTTTCACAATGGCAGACCCTATAAATTTCTATGGCAAGAAGGAAATATGGTGTCCTTGATAGAGCCTATACTATTAGTTATGTCTTCTTGTTGTGCTTTATTGGTTTTTGTGGGATTTTTTGGAAGAGCAGTACATGTGCAGATTCTGTGAACAGCCTAGTATGGGAACATTAAACAGAATATGCACTCTTTTCTGATATATTGCCTAAATTTTAATTTGTCATGAAATTACAGAGTTTAAAGCCTTTTTAAGGATTTGGTGTGTTTTGTTTGATCTGTGTTTTTACAATAATGAAAATGATTACTGGGTAAAATAGTCAAATGTTTGAAATACAAAGAACTATACTGAATCATTTATTATCTGTTCTGCTCTTTTTTTTAATAGGTGTATTTACTTAAGGGTAACGATTGTCCTTTCCTCCTGAGAGACTTGCTTGCATCTGAGCAGCTTGCAGATGTCTTTGGACAAACTGTAGTAAGTGCACAGTTTTGAAATAAGAAATAACTACTGAGTTGGTTTTGTTCCTACCAAATGTCAGGTTTCCAAGCATAGCCTTTACCTGTACTGAAGGAGAATTTGCAAATTCTGTAGTATATAGGAAAAATATATTGTAGGTATATTTTCATTTTATGCACGGTACAATGTGGGGGATATATGTTAAAAAAAATAATGAATATTGTAAAGGCAAGCTCATAAGTTCTTATTTACCTTTTCATGTGTGAAAACTACATATGTAAAATTTCACATTTGCCATGTGTCTGGCAAGGCAATGAGCAAGCTGCAGAATTCATCTGATTCATCCTAAGTTACACTACTTGAAATTACACTTCCTGCACTGGCTGTTTCTGATAAGCAGTTTTCCCCTTCAAAAGAAAGTGCAGTAAGATGCTTTATAACTTTTACCATATTAGAATTTTTCAAAATGGAGGAAAGTAATGTGAAAAAAAAAATTTGGATGACATTTACACCCTTGTGTAAACAGAGTAGGTGGATCTTTCACATACAGTCTTAAAAATGCACATTCTTTGTTAGGATAAAATTCTGGGTGTGAACCTGTGGAAGATTGTGTTGTTAGCCATTCTAGTAGTGTCATAAGGATTATTTCTTGAATTTTGATGGCATGTAGAATATTTAAACTCTTAAAATTGAAAAATAAACCAAAGTTTTCCATTGATAGTGACCTGGGAATAGAGCTTTTAATGCAAATTCTGTATCTGATGTTAATTTGCATCAAATTATGCTGGATTTATACTACAGGAAGTAGTATAAACAAATCTCATTTGTTTGCTTGTCATAACTGTTCAGGATGTCTGATAACTAGTTTGTTCTTCCCATATTATTCTGTATCCTGTACAAATAAGATGCAAGATTCTCTTTCAGAGACTGTTGGGAATTGCAAATAATGAGTTTCTGTTACTGTGACGAGCAAGTGGTGGCCAGTCATCTTGAGAGTAGACATTGTAGTTTCTCAATAACTTCTGAAGTTTTCTGCCAGGGAAAGGTAATAAAAGTAAGAAGGGTAAGAAAAGCAAAAAATACTATATTTCTCCATGCAGTAATCACTTTGTTTATTAATTAGATGAATGTACTGAAGGTATTCATTGGATCTCCATATGGTCTGAACCTTCGTAATGTTTTGTGGCATGGGTTTGCGTCACCACAAGAAATTCCTGCCAAGTAAGTTACCAGGAAAAAAAAACCCTCCTTTTCTTCCCAGTCATACTTGTGAGTTCTTGAAAAGTGGTTAGTAAAATTTACTTCTCTTGTGGGGAAAAAAAAAAATTTCCCTGCTGCTGCTGCTGCTTTTGGAAATGGATTTCCATAGAATACTTCAGCCATTACAAAGATGGCCAGTATTAGGTCTAGTGGATTTTGTACTATTAGGGAAAACAAGAAAGCTTAACTTTTTTTTTTTTTTATGTCAGGGCAATGAGGAACTTGGAACAAAAGACAGAGGCCTGGGGTAGAAGGAGGAGCAACAACAGCCAATATAGAATACCATGATGCTTTTTTTAAAATTCTACTCTTTTTCATGTTTGTGAATGCAATTAATTATGAAGTGCCCCTACTTAGATGGGGAGTGTAGGTTCTGCATGTTTTTTAAAAGAGCAGAAAAACTCCTTCGTCCTCAACTCACAAGTGTTGATTCTTTGAAAAAGATTTCTTTGTATAAGCTTTTCTAATATATTATGGTATTCTCCCTAGATACTGTGCCGTGCTGCTTTTTTTAACTGCAGGATTGGGTCAGTTGTTACAGACTTACCTTCTGCAAACTAAATGTGTTTTAGTACATCGACCTTATGTAATCTTCGTTAGCTTAAAAGAGCTTGATGCATTTCCAGGCAAGTGTTTAACCATTAGCAATTTTTTTTATTATCCTGTATTTGCTATTGTTTCCTTGTCCAAAAGTGCTGTTGAAAATATTGCATTTTCCAGAGTTCCAAGATTAAATCTTAACTAAGATACCTGTATACACTGTCAGTAGATGGATCAATCATGCTTGTAGGGCAGCTTCTTAATATGTAGGCAGTTCACTGACTATTGAGTATAAAACTACTGCATCCTAAAATAATTCTAACACACTGAAATATGAAATATAGCTGCTTCTAAAAGACTTCAACCGTATGTTACATTCTTTGGATTATGAGAGTTAATTTCATGTCCCAGTTATCTTGTTTGCCTTTATGAAATCTAACTTTTTTCAGAATCAATGGGTTCCAGCTGCAAGGTTGCCCTGAGTCTTATAGGGAATGTAGTGTTGAAACACGGTGGTGGCCCATCTTCAGTACACTAATGCTTTTCTCAGAGAGGGATTTGAAGTGTCAGATTAAAACCTTCTCCCTGTCCACAGACCTTATTTGGTTTATTCCTACCATTTTAAGGCAATAACAGCATATAGGCAATCTTGGTGTCAGTGGTGATCATGGTCAACTTGTGCTGCATAATCAGTGGAACATCTGTCCAAGAAATTGAGACAGGGCTTTTGGGAACCAAATCCAGCTGGTAATATTCCAATAATTATGTAGTATAAATCCTACAGCTGTTGGTTGGCTTCGAAAAAACACCCACTGCAATCAAGTTACAGTTCTTTTAAGCTTTCTCTTGGATAAGACATTTATAATGTGAATTTATAAGTTTGGGTTTCATTACATGGTAGCATTGAAGTATGAAGTGTTAATTTATTATGCTCTATTTTCAACACAAAATTGATAAAAGAGGAGCAATGTGCTCATGTTCAAATATTCATACTACTGAACAGATTCTGGCTGAATAGAAATGATTCGTTTATATTATACTTTTTTAAAGTATTTGAAGTAGGTAGAGAACAACTCAATAGAAGCTGGGTTCGATTGCTATGTAATCTTTCAATACAAAGCAAACATGACTTTTTATACTGGTTTTACTCTGTAATTTTATATTATCACCACAAATGCCATCTTACATCTTTAAATTCTGATCTTAAATATGGCTACTCTTGTACTTGCATAGTTAAAACAAATTGGATAGTTTTTAAATCCCCCTTTACAAATGTTGAAATAATCTAATATTTTCAATGAAATATTTAAAATCATTAGTAAAGTGTACATTATATGTAATTTTTCAATGTTGATTTTTTAACTTGCAGATCTTAATAATGAAATACTGTCTATAGCTGAAGAACTTGTAAAACAGTCCAGTTTTGTATTAAAAACAATGTTACCATTTTGGATCTCTGCTTTAACAGCTTTCAAGCAAAGCAGGTAAGATTTTTTAGAATTATTTTTTAATAAAATCTACAAAGAATATATTCTGCATTTTTATATCTGCATTTGCAGATTCCAAGGCTTCTTACTAAATTGCTTAACAGCATATAGTTATGCTTTGTTATGGTGATCTCTTGGAAGGTTTGCTGAGTTATGGCTGTTTTGTGCCAGCTAAGGTTGTAAACTATAAATATAATAACTATAATATTTTGAAGACTAAAAAGAGCTGTTTGAGACATAGCAAAAAAAGAGAGGTTTACAAAACAAGTAGAAATAAATCTTCATATGTTAAATCACACATATTTTGAATTTTAAAAAAAGTGTCTTGTTTTGTGTTCCTCTCCCATGCTCCCTCTTTTTGTGAGTTATTCTAGTTTCTGAGCTTGAATTCAGTGGTCAGTTTCTGTTTGGCACGGACAGTCATTTATTGTTTGTTTACAAAGTGCATTACAAAGGAATTTTGTCAGGGTTGTTTGGCCTGAGACTGTAACTCTGAAATGGTTTATATTTATAAGAAAGGAAAAAACCCTTTGGATATCTCTGTTACTTTTTCAGGTATGCTGACAGTGTGATTCTTTTACTTCCTCAGCTGGAAGCTGGGCTGAGATTGCTCTTCACTACAACTAATAAATGTCCAAATCGATTGCTAACAGCAGAGGTAAATGTCTGTCTAAAGTAAATTATGATTTAGTGCTTACAATATTTGCAAAATAGCTACTTCAGAAGCACAGTGTCTATAACTATTTACAGGGTTACCCCACAACATTTCAATCAATTGTATAACGTTATTTACAAATCTCCATTTGAGATTCATGTATGCCTTTAATTTTTTTTTTTAAAGTATGCCACTAAAAAGGACTGAAAATGTAGTGGAAGATTAGTGTTCAGAAACTGTGGTTTAGGGTAAAAAGCAGGCCACGATATATTTGTTTTAAAAAACTCAGCACAAAACCCCAAAGTCCTTTTTTTCATTCATAAGGGGACTTTTTTGCTATCATGCACCTCTGATATCTCATGCAAATGAATACATTAAAGTTTGATATACATGTCTAGTTAATTGATTTTGTTTGAAAATCAAATAATATTATTTGTGTTTTGTTCTAGTCTTCCGCTCTGTACACCACTTTCGATGAGGTACTGTGATTTTTTTTTAAAGATATATCAATGTCAGAATTTAAGCCATGCATTTTTCCCATTACTAGAATTAAGAATGCACTTTCTTTGATTGAATATGACATTATTTCTAACTTATTTCCAAATAAAAAATGATGGACAGTAAACACTTTAAATTTGGAATGCTCCAGAAAATATAAAAATCAATACAAATTGTACTGAACAGACTATTTTCTTCTAAATGTTTTTATCTTGAAATTCTTCACAGAAACAAACATTCTGCCATTTTTCCTAGATTCAGTTATTCCAAATAAATATTGCAAGCATAAATCCTCAATTTTACAAGTTGATAGGATAATCTCAAATTGTTTGTCAGTAATAATTAGGTATCTTGATTCTGGAGTGACAGAAGTAATCACATCAGATAAGAAAACTAGTTGGTTTTTCTTCTTTGATAATACGGTCTTCAATCATTTAATAAGTTTCTGTTCAAATTACTTTTTTTTTCTAGATGCTAGCAAAGCATTTGGATAATGGAGAAGTCAACCAGTTACCTGTAGTTCTTGAGGAGCCTGCCATGGCAAGTGTTTTGAAAATTTTCTGGGGTTTTGTTGTTGTTTTTTGTTTGTTTGTTTCACTTAGTAATAACCTATATGATATGCCTAATATTCATTTATTTCATATAGCTTATGTCCAGCAGCTTAAAACCTGAAGTCCATTAGCCTTTTTTATTGTGAAGGATCCAAAGTCATAGCTGCAAGCTATATTGCCTTAAGATATAGGACTGTCTTTCTTTCTGAAATATAAGTGTCTCAGAGATATTTGTCTTTAGACTTCTGAAGTTCAGCTGAATGGAGCAGAAGAACTGATGCATAATACAAGGAAATTTCAAACTTATTTCTGATTGCTTCTGGGACACATCTTGCACTATCTGGGCAGATAGCACAAAAATGTGGCTCAAACCTAGCAGAGCACATTCTGCATGTCACTACCCAAACAGATCATGAATGGGAAAACTAGGAGTGTTGAGTTTAGAGGTCTTTTGAGAGTGTAGGGAGAGCTGAGATTACTGTCGTGTTCTCAGAGGCAGTGGGGCTGTGAAGGGCCTGGGACACAAAGCTGAAGGAAATCTGTTGTTAGGTATCACAGTATAGAATGTATATTATGAGTAGAGTTTGAATTCGTTTTTTTTTTCTGAATATCTGAACGCCCTATCCTATAGACATGATCACATACTTGTCTTTCAGAGATATTCTGTACACTGAATATATTCAATTCTATGTGGATACACACAGAATAGAATTCTGTATAGTTGGTGTATGTTTCCACAGGACTTCCTTTGGGATTTCTTGAACCACCAGGAGGGCCCACGTATAAGAGATCGTTTAAGCCATGGAGAGATCAATCTAGAAACATTTCCCAGAGAAGTAGCTAATCAGATAGTTGGATTTGCAATAACTATTCTCTGCAGATTCTCAGATGAGGATATGTTTTCTCTTAAGGTAGGGACCAATATTTTGTTCTCAGAAGATTTTTTTTTTCAGTTATTTTGGATACCAAATACGATTTTAGAGAGTTTTATGACTGAATCTTTCTTGACAACTGCTTTTTGTGCAAATGAAATGTTCCTCCGAGTAAAAAATTGTGAAAATATGTTTTTCCCTAGTTTTATAGTGAAATAAGTACAGAAAGTTTTCCAAAATGTTACCCTTTCTTGCTGTACCTTAATTTATTGTCTTAACCAGTTCTTATTCACAAGGTTGATCCATAAACTATAATGATTCCACTTAATTTTGTTAAATGTTATTGATGAACTAGCCTGTTTGTCTGCAGAATTGTCTGAAAGGTATGTAGAATATCTGTAGCTCTCCCACTGAGGTATGTAGTGTGTAGTTATTGAGATTTTCTTTTCCTAAGACACTGTAAATAATAGTGCCTTGCTAATGGAAGTGTTATTTGTATCCATACTTACACTATGAATTTGTAAACACTTTTTGCCTAGCACTATGTTTCTCAACATTAGCAATTATTGTGTTTGCTCTCCCCAGTTTCCTGTTTATATTTGGGATTAGTTCTTTCAGTATCACACAGCAACCTGTGAGATAAATCTTCCATTTATTAGTTGCAGATCTTTTTTAGTTTCTCAAGATGTATTGTGTGCTGCTGCATTAAGAGAATACTTGGTTGCTTTTCTGTCAGCTGCTGTCAGGTTTCATAGTTAAAATATGTGAAATTAAGCTTTAACCACTCACTGTGCTGATTATTTCTTTCAGCCCTTAGACATTTGGAAGAGTTTATTGACGTCAATGCTGTAGGTGGCTTGCATAAAATGAAGTCTAGGTCTGCATATAATTAGGATAGTTTAGAGAAACTGTTGTGTATTGTCTGTGATTTTGTAAATCAGGAACACATGGTCATAAAACCACTGATGAACTTTGCAAGTTGCTACCGATCTCGATTTCATCCAATTTCCCAACTCAAGAAAGAGGTAGGTACCTCCATCTGTGAAAGTATTGTGGTCCTTAAAATTGTGACCCCTCAAAATTAGACTAATTATTTTCTTCATGCTCTGATTGTCATAAAATAAAAAGTTAAAACCTTATATTTTTTTGTTTATTTCTCAAATCTTAAAGGAAATCACAGTTGCTAAAATGAAATATAATTATGCACACTCCTGTTAATGCAGTTGATACCGTATTTGTGTTCTAGATCATGAAATAGCTTCATTCTTACCTGAGTGTTTGCTGTTCTGTAGTTTTCTTAATCTCTTTATGCTTTTTAATGTCAGGAATACTGCTAGGTCCTGTCTCCAGGAATCTTGGATTAGGCTATTACTAAGTTTTTTACTGTGTGAAGGTTAGCTGATGAAGATTCTGTCATGGTAGCAAAATCTGTGGTAGTGGTAGTTGTCTGCCAATCAAGTTTAATGAACTGCTTGAAGATGTTGCTTTTATTGATTTTAAATTGCAGTAGACATACTTAGTTCTTTTACTTTTCCACAGCATTCAAACAGTGGGTTACAGAAGTGATGTTTGTTAATTAATTTTTTATATTAAAAAACCCCATATAATACTAAATTAGTTCATTCAGACAATGTTTTAGCATGGAAGTGTATATCAATACTTTTTGCCCTAACCTAAACCTTAACAAATGAAGTTGGCTTACACAATTATGACTAGTGAACAAATAACTTACTGCCTGTTGCAGTTTTTTTCTAAATGGGCCACTAAGAAAAGCATGTCAAAGTCTATACTTTACAAAACATTTTTCATTACATGTTTCTGAGGTGCTGGGATGTATGAAGAGCATCCACTTATGGCCTGAATTGCCAACAGTGCCTGAGGAAAAAGTGCAAATGATTAAAGGGTATGTATGTGTTGTATAAGATCACCAGCTATAAAACAGCAAATAATTCCTTATTCTATAAAGGACTTTATATGAGATATTAGTTAGAAAAAGAATGTAACATTCTATTGTTACATTGTTATTGTTAATGAAATCATTAATAATATCGCTGGAGGAAATTGTATTTGTTTAGAGCTGAGAGAAGAAACTTTAATGCATCTATCATAAATGCAATATACTGCAAGATTTTTATGAATGAATAGAGGATTAAGGGGTTATGAGATTGCTGACACTGAGAAAAGGTTGTTTTAGTTGGAGAAAGAAAATCATGCTTATAAAGGTAGAGGGAAAAGAAATAATATTAGAGAGTAAAAGTGGACACTGAATACACCTCTATCCAGGAAAATCTGCATCTATGCCGTTTAAGAAATAAATGAGTACTATGCAGCTTTATAATATCAAATAATTTTTTTATTTCCTTTTTAAGGTTGGAAGGAAAATCTGAAGCTAATCCTTTAATTTTGATGATATTGGAAATTATATCTCAGTTGCAGCATTATATGCCCCAGAATTGCTGCAGTTCAGATGATCTAATCAATAGTGTCCTAACAGAGAGGTGAGTTTGATTCCTCCTCATTCCCATTGTCAGCTTCTACTTGAGCTCAATGTAAGAACTCTCAAAGCTAAGTTACCATTTTCCTGTTTGCAGATAAACAGTTGAAATGTTGAACACACTTTTCTAGTGTGACTGCTGATTTAATCTGAAAATTTTAGGATTGCAGCTGAACATTATCTTCAAAATGAGGATGAGTTGTCGTAGATTTTGGAATTGCAGTAGAGATTTTACTTGGAAATTAACCTGAAAAAATAACTTATTTTTTTTTCAGGCCACGAAAGCAAAATGTTTTAAAGATTTGGATACTTGCTAGATTAGGTTGGTTTTAGTCTGGTTTGTGCTAAAACTGCATCAGAAATTCATTTTAATATGCTTGGTGTCACAGCTGTATGTGGCATTCAAAATGGCAATGAGGTATGTTAGTTCCAATTTTGGAGGTATGTTAGTTCCAATTATGTCTGACTTGGAATAATGATCAAAATAATTTGACTTTTAATTGCCACTCTTAGAGCAGCCTTAAGAGTCCCATGACTGAATAAATATGTTGGAACAAAACACTCCTAAACAAACCCATTAGGCATGGGCAGCATAGAGCAAAGAGGATTTTACCTGTTGCTTTACTTACATAACATGTGGGTCTTCTGCTTCCTGCCCACCAATCTGCAAATTAATCATTTGTGAGAAAGAAGCCTAATTATTGAAGTGTTAAACTTTTCCTTAGAATCTTCTGCCTTTATCACTTCAAGTCATTAAGATTTTGCTATCTCAGAGATAAACTGAGCATGAGAGAGATTAAGAAACACTTCTATAAGAGAGTGTTTAAAGTGATGTGTGACACATTAGTGTAGCAGATATGACAGCAGGAAGATATTTCTGTGCTTTAATAAAGCATGATCTGGTGTGGTGTTGATTAAAAACATGGCCTCACCACCTGCATTTTATGCAATGTTAAGTCTGCTTCTTGTTCTGCCCAGAAGAAAGACCACACACTAATGGGAGTACTAATTAATGGCATTTGTTTCAGTGAGTTTTATTATGGTGGATGTTAATTCATTGTGAGTTGAGCTATGGTGGGAGGCTTCAACCACAGCCCTGCTGTGATTTGATGTGTTCAGTGTATCATTTCAGCCAGGCAGTTTTGTTTCTTGTGGTTGTGTTTCTTTGATCTGAAATGGGAAACATACTCATCATAATCAGTTTTGCATTTATATTCAATAAAGTGATAGAAAACACAATCACTACCCCTACTACACAGATCCTTGCTTTTTTTCAGTCATTAGGTGAGGGCAGTTTGTTTCCAGGTTTTCTGAATTAAAACATTATGGGTCATACCACACTTAATATGAAATGTATCCTATGTTAAATCCAGCTAACAAAAGACTGACATAGAAAATCCCTTCCTGTTTTGGAGGCTGCTGATGGAACTTTGTGATACACGTATTTGCACGCTGTATTCCCCACGACCTGTCCTGGAAGTAGTGGCGGTACTCCGCAAAATAAGCACGCAGTGCCATCAAGTGTCCCAACAGGTTATTGCTGGCGCTGGGCTGAGATACACGCAGTGGGTGAACAAGACTCTGCGCTCTCGCCAGAGGCACAACTATCTACGGATGCTCAACAGGTTGGCTGCCGGCTTCGCTTTACTCCGTGGCTGGGTTTGTGATAGAATGGCTCAGTTGATTCACTTGGAAGTTTAAAGTCAACAGTGTTCCCGTGTTCTTGTTAACCATTTCAGAGTCAATTGTCAGCTAGGTTTCTATGAAGTAGCAACGTTGAAATAACAAGAAAATCTCAAATTGGAGAATAATGGGCATTGTTGGATTATGTCACTGTAAATTACAGGATTTCAAATGATTTTTTTGGTTTCTAGCTTTTCCTATTTAGGTATATAAATGCCATTCAAGTTTTATCTGACTGCTATAGGTTTAACTCACTTGAAGATTTATTCTACTTTAGTTTTCTGCTTTTTATCATTATACCTGAGTCAGCCTCTTTATAGATAGAAGAGATATTGTTAAAATTCTGTTAATTTTTTTTCCTAGTCTTAAGGGCTTCCAGAGTTTATAAAGTGTTGTGTTATTGGCCAGGTTATGTTCCTAATAATGTTAGCCATGTTATTTAAGGAACGCAGCTTAAACTGACAACTGATGATACACATCTGTGGTTCAGTTGAACTGTAGTTTATTATCCAGGGATTAATGAGTGCTTGTGAGTTTTTCTTTGGAATCTTAGATATTTGCCTTCTTTTCCCCTCCTCTTCTTCAGTTTATAGTCTTTGTTTATTTTTCTGGGATTGGCACTGTTTTTTGCTGAAGGACATTTTGTAGTCTTTTTTTTTTCCCGACTTTGCAATATCCAGCAGTTTGGGTTGGGTGCAGAAGTCTGAAGAATTTTTTTTTTTATATGAATGATTTATTTTTAATTTCATTTTAGTTTGTTTATTTAAGTTTTTTTGGTTTTGGTTTTGTTTTTTTATTTCTAGCATCAAATTTTTATCTCCAGTGTTGCGGCTCATCTTACTATTGATTACTCTGGAACTAGTCAGCGTTCATTCAGTTTGTAAGAAGAATCCTTTTGATTATCAGCAGTATCTAAAGTGAGTATATAAATTGACTTTATGAAAATAGGAATTGCCTCAGAATTTCTTTTTGATCTGTACTGTAGAGATTTTTTTATCATTATAGTCATAATTTTACCTTGGACAGTGTTCATTCAAGAGCTAAAATAACTTCACTAAAGTGTATATAGGGAATATTAATACATTAAAGCTGCATTTAATACGTTGGTCACTTTATTCTTTGGGGGTTAAATAACAGTTGCTTGGATATCACGTACATTGTGAAGCATTTGACCAAGAAAGCAAAGGAAGCCATTTGGGGAAAATTCTGTCACACATTTGGTCACTGTATTCTTTCTATGGAAGTGTTAATTGCAGTTCTGAAAATCTTCGCATCTAACTGTGAGAGGGTGGGAGTGGTTGTTAGCCAAAAGCAGAGCAAACCTTTATCTATTGATCATCCAATCATCCTGAGGGAGATTTGGAAACTTGAAGATGTTTGCAGCTTTGAATCAGGCATTGCCATATTCTTCTCTCCTCTTTTATTTTTCTTTTTAAATCCTTAAGAGTTTTTCTCTAATGTTATTTCTTGTAGGTTTTTGAAGTCAGTCTTGCAGTACACTGAGAACTTGGTGACATACACAAGCCCTGAGAAAAACAAGTGGGATGAAACCATGGAACTTACAAATAAGATTTTGATAAAAATAAGGAAAATCAGTGACAGAAAGCTAATGTTGATGCATTTAGCTACGTGAACTAAATGAGCTTATGATTGTCTGGACATTGTTATATCTAAATAATTATGGAGACCTCATATTTGATCAATCTAATTCAAAAACAAACTTCATCCGTCACCGTCAAATTTTGGATGCAAAATTTAGTCTTTTTACCAGAAGGTAGCTGTTGATAGTGGAGATAAATGATCAAGCTTCCAGAGAATGGGTTGTTTGTCAAACCCACTGAAAAAGATTTACTGTGAACTAAATCAGGATGATACAAGTTGTACTGTAAATATATTTTGTGGTTTGTACATTGATTTTTGATATTTTTTTAATTTCCTATTGTACTGAAAAATACCTAAGAAAAAAGTGTGAATAAAAGCTCTGGAAATTTTTAAATCCAAAAAGTAATTTTTTACTTTGGAATACATCAGATATTATGTCAGAGACTCTGTTCAACAGGTTAAGAAATTATGAACTTTCAGCATAAAATAGTGATTATTGGCATCTGTAGTTGTTATTAGTTGTAAACAGTCTGATCTTGCTCTGAACTCTGAGGCAGAGCTGGTAACACAGTAACCAGTTGTGTATATATGAGGCTTTAAAGGAGACAGGTTGGAATAACTTCTACACTGTATGTGTTTGTTTTGTTAATTTCATCTGCTCATTCCAATACATATTTAGTTGATTTCATACAGCATGAATATGAACACATAGTCATGCACATGCTAACAGACACGTATTCACTGTGGTTTAGAAAGCTATCCTCTTATTGCACACAATATTAATTTGAATACTTTATTTTTTCAAAATAAATTCTCCCCCTTTTTCAAAGAGAAGAACTTCAAAGGAATGCATAGGCTGAGGAACAGATTCACAGAAGACCACCAGTGTCTCTCCATTTGCTTTCTCCTATGGAGAGTGAAACCAGAGGGTAGTGTCTGGAGAATGTTTGGCTCTACAAAGGATTAAAGATTCGAGTTACATTTTAATAAGCTTATTTGCAACGTTTCTTGACTGGAAATCACAGCTAGAGAACTACTAGTTTGGTTTATTCAGTATGGGGGAAGGATATAAACTAAGATCATATTTCTTCCTTTATGCTACTCTTGAAATATATCGTGTGTGTTTGAAATGTAGCTTTGTCACTTTCCAAGGGTTCTTTTGTTGCTATGAAACTAAATTATGTGAAGTTTGAACTAGATTAAATAGATTAAATGTAGAAATAGAGAATAATTAGTCAACTGTAGTATATGAGCCACAGTCTAAAATTTCAGCTCTTTTTAAAACCTGAGTCAGCAAATGCTAATTATATTTTTGGAGGCTTATTTTGTACTCATTGACTTTGCTCAGATGTATTAAGTTTGTTAAGTGTTTCTTGGTAGTGACATTTATGATGGCACTTGCTTTGATGCTGATAAGTATTCTAAGGCAAAAATCATTTAAGTTTTATGTATTCATTGGAGGAAAGAGATCAAGAAATTAACACATTTTTTAAGTACATAAATATTTTGAAAGTAAATAAATGGCTGACACACTTTATCCTTTTGAAAGTGCATTCATGTACTAAAAAGCACCTTAGAAACCACAGAAGTGTATTTTCAAAAACATGAGTTCTCCTTCTGTTGCTATATTTAAACTTTGGTAAAATGATCTTGCATTCTGTTCGCTTCATTTTCTTTTACCTAAGATGGAGCACATTGACAGTTTCTTCTTTCCTAATTAGTGCCACAGATGTGATTTGCTGGTATAAGTTTGCAGTAAGAAGCATGAAGGATTTCTGGCAATTCTGTCAAAGATGCTTTTTCAATTTGTTTTCCTACCTCTGAAGCTCTCTGATGGGAACACTGCTACCATCTATTGTTAAACAAATTTGGAACAGGCTGGGACAATCCAGTTATTTATTCTGACTTAATGCTGTCATTTGCCAGAAGGGCTTATGCATGCAGGGCTTATGGCTTATGACAGCCCTGCATGTCATTTGCATGCAGGGCTTACGGATTTTTCCTGCTGTTAAAAGACTTGTGGAATAGAGCTGTAGAATAAGTGGATATCCTACAATGCACACTGAAGAACAAATGGCAAGAGATATGGTGGAGGTCATTTGGTTTGTCCTTTATCGGTTACTTACTTTTCCACTTAAGTTTCTCATCTTTGCCATCTCTTTAGAAGCACTTCTAAGTTATTAGAAGGACTCTAAACTGTTAACATTCAGCATTCTGGAGAGCAAAAGAAGCTTGAAATAACTATGTATCTAGATATGTCTAGAATTATACCAAAGAATGCTTTCTTACAAGTGTGGTATTTCATCCCAGTATTATTTGGATCTGATTTTATTGTTGGCCTTGCTTCCTGAAGTCTGTGTTTTCCTTGAGGTATTCACTCAGTGAATCTGTATAGACACGGATGTGGAATTTGCAGCACCCCATGAGGGTAAGTGTTGAATTATTTTGTTTACCTAGAAAAGGCTAATGAAGGAGTGATGATTCTTAAGTCAGTTATTCCAAGTTCAATTAGTCAATTTATCATAGAATCACAGAATACACCGAGTTGGAAGGGACCCACAAGGCTTATTGAGTCCAACTCCATGCCTTGCAGAGAATCATCCCCAGAAGTCACCATGACCCCAAGAGCATTCTTGAACTTCTTGAACTCTTATCAGGCTGGTGCTGTGACCACTTCCCTGGGGAGCCCATTCCTATGGATGGAGAACATTTTTCTAATATCCAGCCTAATCCTATCCTGACATAATTTCAAATAATTTCAATGTTTGGGAATTTTGGCACCTTCTAGGGAGCATCAGGATCAACTGAAAGATCACTGTGGTGGGCACTGCACAAATACAATGAAACATCTTTTGTGGTAGGCATCTGTGTCTAGAAACAAAGCTTGTCCTTTATGTTCTTTCAGTCATTCTCTAGTTTGTGCTCTCCTCCATGGCTATAGGAGGGGTTAGAAACAGAACCATGTGTTCTTATTCAAACATGATACCAGTAACTAAAAGTAATTAAAACCTTTTTGGGGTTGTCATCACTATTGCATTATACAGAAACATTTACGTAAGAGACAGAGCAACAAATTTGATTTACTTTATCTTTTAATACATCCCATCTAGTGGTTTTCAAGCAGCCTGATGGCCTTTGAAGTGAACACATGGTGGCAGTCTTTGGTAATTCAAAATAGCACTCCATGCTGGCATTCACTTTCTTACCTCTTTTCTTAGGATGTGTATACAAAACATCAAGTTTTCTACTGATTTCATCAGTTTTGTTTATATGTGTCTCTAACTGTGTCTTCTGAAACTTGTTCTCTCATTTGTTTCAGATCACTTTTGGAGAAATTGAACATGTGTGAAAAAAAATTTTTGCAAACACTTTAATAGTTAAGTAGAAGTTCATCACATTTTCCAGACTACTTGCTCAGGACTTTTGGAATTTGTCAGAAGTCCATCAGCTGCCCCTCTTCTTACATAGTTTAAGAGAATGAATTCTTTGAATTTAAGAAATAATTTATTTTAACAAATTACTGTTTTTTTACAAAACATGAGTATGGATATTCCTAAAATAAAGAAATTTGGATTGTGATTTATTAATTGCCACAAGCAATTTTGACAGCACCAAAAATTTCTCAGAAGCAATATATATCTTTTGAATAAAAATAATAATTGTCAGGAAATGTATTTATTGGGAAAATTTCACTAAGGTCTCAGCCTTATTGCTGTGGTAATGATTTTTCAGTCTGTTGAAACTGAAATGTGGTATTCATATGCTGCCTTGTGAAGAAGAGCTAGTTGAACATTGCTTGTTGGGTGGCCTTTGAAAACCTTGTCCACAGTAGCGATTTCAAACCATGAGGAGAGGTTGCAGTTTAAAAAGATTTTCATTCACATGAAGTGATTTTTGTACAGTGTGAAGTCTCCTGTAGTAATGTTGGAGTATCCCCAGCAGAGCTTGTTTTGCCTTACACTACATGTGTGCATCTGGTCCATGTGTGATGTGTCACCTTTTTTTCATAAATTGGTCTGCAGATGCAGAGCAGATTTTTGGCTGGTATAAACTATTCCCATTCCATCTTCTTTGGGGCAGATCCTTTACTCTGGTAAGGATCTTCCCCATGCTGTTTCAGTTTCCCTTGAAGGGGGTTGATTTCTAGCTGTATGTCTTTTTCAGGCTTGTGTATTTTCAGGGGACTGGAAGAAAGAGCCACGTAGTTCAGATAAAATTGCTGTATAGCAAAACCTTATTAATTCAGTAGCTTACATTGCAGGGAAGCGAGGATCATGTGTGGGACTTCACAGCTACAAACCAAATTCTAGCTTTTTTTAATATCTTTGTGTTTCAGGAAGAACTTTGCCTAGAGTAGAAATGAGTTTTCTTTTTGAGGCTTTTTTGGCCAGCACTGTAAGTTAGATCAGCTGATATTTGCTTTTTAAGATTTTTCAAGGATCAATAGAGATCTCTTATTTAAGAAGTCTTTTAAGCTATGTAGATTTTCAGATAGAAATTGAAAGGAAAATGCCTGTTGTTTCTCTACCCTGGGCCTCAGGCAATAGGATGTAAATATGGGTAGTGAATACTGTGTGAGATCAAACTGGCGTTTTTTCTGAAGGTGAGAATCCAAGACAATATATACAATTAAAGGCAACAGCCTTTCCTACCAAACGGAGTCCGTGCCTTCTGGCATTCTCCACTGAATACCTCCTCTGTTCCTCTCCCATGTATATGCATCTCACAGTTTCTCAAAAAAAAAAAAAAAAAACGTAGTAGAACCAGCCAGCGCCAGTTTGTTTTCCATGTTTTCTTTTCTCTGTAAGGGATTAGTTGTAGTAACAGATTTCATGTGCCAGAAAGTGGGTGAACATTAACTATTTTGTCATGCACTGATCCTTCCCACAGCCCTGCAAAATTTGAAATGCAGGAATGGTTATTCATTAACATTTCTTTGTGTCTACAGGAAGTACATTTACTATGTAAACATGTTTTATATAGAACATACAGCTGTTTTGAACGAGCACTCAATGAAACATAAGAGTACAGTGCCTACACTGCCACTTCAGAAACTCTGAGATACCATAGCATTGTGTTTTGGAAGAGTGAACACATAAAGGCTTGGTAGAAGTTTCTTTAAAAAAACAAAATTCTTTGATTTGCTTGATTGTTTTGTATCTAAAATGTATCTGCACACTGAACTATTAATGTGCAATATTTAAAAGTGTGTGTGGAGGGGGGGGGGTTGTGTTTCTTTGTGTTGATTTTAGTAGAGATCTCATTAAAGAAAGAAAAGTCAAGCAGCATCAGATAGTCCAGTATATTGCCACCAGAGAAAAAACCTTATAGCATGCAGAAAATATGCTTAGAATATCTAGAAGAATCACAGGCTGCTTGTTCTGAGAATGTCAGCCTCAAATCTGTGAGGAACTTTACTAGTAAAGCTACATCCTTGGGTAGTAGATGGAATTGTCTCAGGTGTATCTCTCTGCAAGCAACTCCACTGGCTGAACTTCAGTTTAAGAGCATTTTGTGGAATTGGGATGTTTCCTGAAAAGGTGAGTAATGATTCTGTTTCCCAGAACCAGCAGTCGAACGTTTTGGCTGGGCTGTTGCCCCTAGGTGACTGAAGCTGTTTTTCCCCTTCAGAGCTGCAGGATGGTGCATTTACCAAGGCCCTTCTCAAAGTGGCTGTACATTATACACATGGGCTGTACCCATGGGCCCTCCCATGTCAAGGTTACCATTCCTAAAGGACTCTAGGGCCTAGAAGCATAGGTGTGCTGAGGAGAGAGGTTATATGGAGCTGGCCAAGCTCTCCCCAGCACAGAGGGGCAGATGCAGAGGTACCAAGTTAGCCACTATTTGGACCATGGGCTGCTATACTGTGGGTTGGTGTTTGACCTTCAGGTGAGAGAATCACTGAGGCTGGAAAAGACCTCTATGGTCATTGAGGCCAACCACTAGTCTGATGTTACCTTGTTTAACACTAAACCGTATCCTCAAGTGCCACATCCACACTTTCTTTTTTTTTTTAACAATTCCAGGAATAGTCATTCTATCACTTCCCTGGACAGCCTGTTACAATGCCTGACCACCATTTTGGTGAACAAATTTTTTCTAATATCCAACTGAAACCTTTCCTGATGCATCTTAAGGCCAATTTCTTCTTGTCCAATCAATTGGGAGAGAAGACTGAGTTCTATCTGTCTACAACCTCCTCTCAGGTAGTTGAAGAGAGCAATAATGTCCCTCCAAATAATCCTTGCTCAGAAAAGTCCAAGATGGAAGAATGGAGTCCTGGTTGTCCAACCAGTCCTATGTGCAACTTTTATTAAATATTAAGGAAGGGGAGAGTTTCTAGAAGTTTTAATGGGAAAATAAAACTGCCCTTAAACTGGCAGGATAGTACAGTGATCGGAGATGACAATTAGATGAGCTCATAAATTTTGAACTAATGGCATCTGTGCAAAAGCAGAAGGTTAATTCTACACAGTTGATAAAAAAGAAGTAAAAAAAAAAAAAAAAAGCTGCAGTTGACCCTTCAGGATATAATGCACTTGTGTCAACATGGACTCTGCCCAAACATTGTTCTGCTGTGGAAGCAGCTGGATGCCCTGCCCTCTGGTTTATATAGCGCCAAAGGGAAGGGGTAGGGAGAGACGATGTGAGGGAAGAAGGAGGAGAAAAAGAGGCAGGAGGGAAGATAAAGCAAACCCAGGTCACATCTTCAACACCATGCTCTGAACTGAGTCCAGCAAACCCTCCTAGCGCTCATTTCTTGATATTTAGGAACCTGCATCAGCAGAGAGAGAGAGAGTGTCTGCCTCAAAGTCACAGGCACTGTTACAAACAAGCCATTTTTCTGCTTCCTTTACAAATATTTTTCTCTGGAAGGGTAGGCAGTGATGGAGAAAGGGGCAGGGGGGGGAGAGTAATGGCTATTTCTGTCTGGCCTCTAACATTCAAGGTCTAATTTATAGTATTCCATGTAGCATGATGGTGTCATTTTAATGGTGTATTAAAATTGAAGTCTGGAATATTTATTTGGTTGAAAATGCATTGGATACTAAATACATCTCTGGGGAGATGGCTGTGGCATGATTACAGAACTGATGGCCATCAGATTGATAGCATTTCTCTGTCCTCCTGAGTCTTCTGCTGTAAAAGTGGGACAGGATGTTTTCTGGTTAAGAATAATGGTCTCTGTGCTATCCTCGGGGGCAGATGTGGCTCAGCACCTGCGCTCTGGATCCAGGATTCAGAGCTTCTGCACAATTGTCTTCCAGTTTGCTGTTCATTTCTATTCAAATTAATCAGTAGTTCCTTGACAGGAGGAATCACATAAAGCTTTAAAGCTTTATCACACACCATTGTTGTTTGTTTATTTACAGTCTATTATTCATGCTAGAAATACAGAACAATTTAACCTGATTTGTAACCTTTCTTTTTTTTTTTTAAATTTTTGGCTTTAGTCTCCCATGTGATTTGCATATGTATAATGGGGGGAGGGGGGGAGAAGGGAGCTTATTGTGGGACCAGATTTTTTTTTTTTTGTTCATTATGTATACCAGCTAATGTGAAGTAGTGCCCAATAGAGATTCTTAGCATCCCTTACTTTAAAGCAGGTGAACGTACTGAAGCAAGAGAGATATTACTGATCCCAGGAAATAGCAACTACATGCAAATACGTGTACTTGATTCACTTGATGATATATTCACTTGAAATACAAACTTGATGGAGTCTAATTTAACATGAACTGTGTCAAACCTATGCTGCGGACATTTTGAGAGTTTTTTTTCATTAATATTCAAGCAAGGTGCAGTCCTGTCTGTGGGGAAGACAGGATGTGTGATGGAGGGAGCCCTGCAGCCCGGCCGTGTGGGGATCCATGGCTGTGACTTCTGCAGGCTCAGAGCAAACAGCATGTGAGCACGAGCACTCTGGCCATGTACCTTAGTGGGTTGGTGACTGTGGGGATTCTCTTGCCAACAGCCTTGCTGGATGGCAGGGATTGCAGCTGTTAGCAATCAAGAGGAAGCTATCATTTCCTTTTGACTTTTACAAACTGGTCTAATATAAGTTCTATTTATTCAGGTGTTTTTATACAAATTTTCCAAAGATCCTGAGTTTGACCTTTGTGTATGTAGTTTCCCCTTCAATTAGTGAAAACCATTTAAAAATGTCAAGGATGGGACTAGAAGGGACCTCCTAGGTGCTGCCTGCTGCTGGTTCAGTCAACCAGATTGCACATGATCTTTTTCAGCTCTGTCAAATACCAGAAATAATCTGTCTCTCCTACTCATCTGTTTGCTGTACTGCTGTACCAGAACCTTGCTCATGTTGCTTAGAAACCCTCTTCTAGTATCGAAGATTCTTTTCACAGCCCATTCAAATTAATTTGTTCTTGTGCCAATATTGTTCCCTAGTTGGGTGGCTCTGCTCTGTGTCTAATGTTTGCATATCACTTCAATGTGTTTATAAGGAACCATATCCTTTCTCAGACTTCATTTTTTTATGTTAAACGAGCACAGCTTTTTTAGTGTCTACTCGTAAAATGGGTTTGTTATTTCATGGATATGCTCAGTAACATTTCCCTGCACCTGTTCTTGTTTTTGTTCCTCATCTATAGGACCAGTCTTGCCTAAAATTGAGGTCAGATTAACTGAAATAATTCCCACTTCGGTGGCACACTTTCTCAACTCCAACATGACTTGTAATCCCAGTTTCCAGTATTTATGTGATCTTTGCTTAACTCAATAAATTTTTTGAGCCAATCATTCATCCACATGGGTTTGATGCCACCCTTATAGAGTTCTCCCTTTGGCCAGAGGTTTGACATTTGACATAAATTTTGTCTTGGAAGACATTACAGGTTTCATCTGAAATCCCGGTCAATGAGATTTTGAACCCAGTTCGCTAGACTATCACAACCCAATGAAACTCTCAAGTTTCCAAATTCCCAAATTTAATTCCTGTTGCTTTATTCCACAGGGCAGAAGCACAAAATGAGGAGTTGGTATTGTGTCTGTAAATGCCTGTAGAGCGTTTTCCCTTGCCGTGGGTGACACGCGTGGGCGATGGAGCCTGTGTGCTGCCGCCCTGGGCTGGTGCCCCGAGACAGGCAGGTGTTCCCGCCGGAGTCAGGATGTGCAGTGCAGAGACCAGGGCTCTCTCCAAGAGAGATGGACACCCACCCTTGGCTCCATCCCACTCCTGCAGCGGCATGTTTGAACGAGAAGAAAAAACGCGGTTGGTAAAGGGAATGAGTAAAGTTTTACAAGGAGAGCAGGTGTGCCTGCTTGAAAGACAAACTCTTCCCCCATGCGACGATAAGATAAATGATCCAAACTTGTGATTTAGTTAATGTTTCTGTCTTTAGCCTGCTGTGTACACAGCACCCTGCTGGATAAGCTGCCCAGAACTGCATGCCTCTGTATGCACAGAGCTATAATAGTCAGCAATATCATTCTCTCACCCTGTGTCCTTAACTAAACAGCCTTTAATCATTATACATCATTATTATATGTTCCTTATTATACAATGCAGCAGCTACCTTGCATTAAAAAAGGCAAGTGCCTACATTAAATATCATCATTGGCTGTATCCTGAGGATCTTGTTTCACTGCTATTTCAGGCTGTCACGGTTCTCCAGAGCAGTATTTAAACTATGTCTGAATTTAGTCAAATGTTTTTTGTTCATGTGCCTTGAGAATTAGGGTTAATCCATCTTTCTCACCAAGGGAAAATTCCTCCAGAGGCATCTTGCTCTTGTTTCACCGCTTATTGATTATCACTCCCAGTTTGCACGTTACTGGCCCTGGTGTTCCAGCTGCATTTGAATGAGCAAAAGAAAAGCCAGCTGGTGCTCTGTTGTTCTGATTTTTATATCAGCATTTTGGTTTCAAAGACATTTATCTAATCTTATTAACTGGCTTTACCAAGAGGATTTCCTCACAGACTTAACTGGGTGAAAACAAATAGGCAGCAAGGAGGGGGTGGTGGAGGATGTCTTCTGTTATTCTGCACAGAAGCACATTCTTACCTACTAGGAGAAAATATAAATCAGATTTGCCATTGACTCAAATGCTGACACGTTCTGACTAAGGCAAAGCTCCTTATTTTCCCTTATGTGAAAGGCCTGTAAGAAGACAAGGCGATGGGCATTTTCTTTCCATACAAGTGCAGAGAAAGGCCAGAAGGCACAACCTGCTCCAGAAGAAAAGGCAGGCAGGGGGCCCATGCTCCCACTCAGAGGAATGAGGGCAGGGGACTGGGAGCAGTGGCCATGTCCCCGGCACCTCTCTGTTCTCCCTTTCGGGTGAGAGATCACTTGTTTTGTGTGGAAATTTCTTACACTAAAATTGTGACTAAGAGCCGTGTGTAGAGAGTGCAAAAATGGAACAGATTTGGGGAAATTAGTTCTAATGGTGCCTACACATTTGGAATCTCTAAGGCTGAGGCTAGCAAGCATGTAGTCCAAGGTCCATATTCCCAATGAAACACATGGACAAGTCATGGTATTCATAAATTCAGAGTCATATTTGACATAAAGTAAAATATTGTGAATGTACAACCATTGCAAGAGTGTGTAGTGACAAATCAAGAAATTGTTTCCAGCTGAGAGTAGATTTAGAACACAAAAAAAAAGAATATGTGAGAGAGAGAGCTTCACTTTCTCATGAGTAAAATGAGAACACTTGTACCTATGTTTCCTTCCTTTCTTCTTTTTCTCATCTCTCCCTCTTTTGCAGTATACAGATCCCAAGTTTACATGAAACACTTATGTTGATTCCTTTAGATTTGTATGTGTTAGCAATGAGAGGCTTTTAACTTTAAAGCTCTGTTTGGGGTAGCACTGGTGGAGAATAAAGGATGATCCTGGGTTGAGTCAAGGGAGTGGTAGATGGCTTCTTCTTCAGGGAACAAAAGGGAGGTTCCAGGGAATTATTGCCTTACAGTCCCATGCAGAGCAAGATTGGCAAGAGCTACTTGCTTTTCCTAGCTCTCTGTACATGCTGGGAATTGTCCACAAAGGAGACTGTATTTCCTGTCTAGAGGGAGAGCTGCACGCTGATGCATTCATATCCCATGCCCATCACGGTTATTGCCATCCATGAACAGGCACAAAAGCCTGTCCAGTTGATTCAGAAGTATTTGAGATCACCTGCAGATCAAGCTCATTCACTCATCCTCACTGCTAACAGTGTCTGCCCAACTCACCTTTAGGCATGGGTGGGCAAACCTCACTGCATCTTCTAGTCTGCTCCAGCCGCCTTCATCTTCCAGCCAGAAAGGCTGGAAGGCAGTGGATTTCACTGGCATAAGCTGGGAGTTCTGGGTAGTAGAGCCCAGACTGTCACTGTAGCCCCTCTGGGAGCTAAAGGATGATGTGCTGGAGGGCACCCACCCACCTCCTTCCAGTCTGCAAAGCCATCCTGCCCCGACTGCCACAGTAAGCTTTCACTACCTCTTGCTCTAATGTTTTGTAGAATATAGTGAGGAGTCTTGAGGACTAATGGAAACAATACTCCTATTTCTGAGGGCACATCTGATAAAATGTTCTCAAAGGAGAGAAATAGAGGGCATCAGTGCATCTACCATGATGAAAAGCTACATGTTTTTCCCCAGTGAACACATATCCAATAGCACCTACATTTCTGTAGGCTCAGCACCTGTCCTCATGGGGAGGCTATTACAAAATAAATGTGTGTGTATGTGAGGAGATTAATTTAAAACAGTGCTCTGAATGATCTCCTTAAAGAGGCCTTTGCTTGTCACAAAAGACTGTCTATTGGTTGCTCCACTTAACTCCCCTCCAGAACCAGCTAAATGTAGGCAGCACTCTGTAGAAAATTAGTATGTCCAAGCTGGAAGTTAACAGAGTAGCCACTCTGGATTATGTCCCTATTGCAGCCATGTTCTGAGATGAGAATAGCTTCTTGGTGCTCCAAGTCTTGTTTGTGCACCCCAAGTGGAGGATTTTATTTATTATGTGAACTGATTTGTTTCCTTCTCTAGTCTAATTTAAAACACATTTAATCAAACAGGGGCCCTTTGAAAATCTGGATGCTCAGTATAGGGATGGCTTTTAATTTTAAGATGTGAGTCATTGTCCCCATGGTCTGAACCCAGGCTATCAAAAAGAGCCTACCTTGCATGTTCAGTTCATAATAAAGCTTGCATGTTGAGTAAGTGAAGCTTTGTTGGGGCATCCTCCAAGGAATATGATAAAATCCATGTCAAATTTTTACTTCACCACTGAGTAAGAAGATATGTTTCCCACCTGTGCGAAATGTTTCTGTGTTTGTTCAGTGTCAGTCCAAAGTGAGCCAAAATTGTCTTTAACCATAATTTCCATCATGGGATGTCTCACAGCCCAGTGTGAGGAATCAGGAAAGGGTCTTGCCTTTGCACTATGAGCTGTGGACTCCCACTGCTGCATATCCAGGCCTTTCCAAGGCTGCGTCCTTAGGGGTACTCTTGTACAAGCATACGAAGGCACAGACAGGCTTTGTGCCAGACTCTAACATGGTGTTACAAACTGCTTGGAAGAACATGAGAGAAAGATCTGAAGAAATAATAAGCATGAACACACATACATATATATGTCTTAATTTTATTTCTTATTCTTCAGAAGAGTTGGAAAGGGGTGAAGCTCTCTAAGTTATGAGTAACTTCTTTTCCATTTGGTAGTCTTTGTTCAGGATGAAAGCTAGGTAGATTTGTTCTCTCTGTCCATAGAAGGTTCCCTGATTCAACTGAAAGTCCTGCAATAATGTGTCCCTCCTATTTCCTCTTTTACACCTGGAGCTTATTATTTAGTCACTCTTAAAGCAGTTTTGCATCCTCCTCCTTACTGACAGTAGCATTACTGCTGCCAATTTGCCTCTGTATAGCTGTGCCTCTGTATAGCTGTTGGAGTGTTTCTTGCCTAAGCAATCTCTAAATATTCACACTTTTGGATCAGTGCACACCTAGTAAGTGACCAACAACAGCAGAGAAATGAGGGATTTCATTACTTCACAGTATTTTATGGCCATCTAAACTGCCTAACTTCTACCATAATGCTTGAATTGCACATGGATAAATAGAAGTGTTATCTTGTGCCACCTGCAATGCTAAAACTTTTTTTTTCCACTGATAAAAATAGATATAAATATATGTTATATGTATAAAAGTCACACCCACTTAGTGGAGATTGAAGCCTGCAATAAAGATTTCCTGCTTGAAATTACACTTTGAGAAATATCAGTTAATTTTTAATAAATTTGATCTAAGAGCTTGTGTCTTACAGTATCCTAGTTTCTTAATTAAATGCCATATGGTACCAGGTGAAATGCTTTGTGGAAGAAATCTAAGTCTCCTGTGTCATTATTTTGCCCTTATTAATCAAATGTACGGCCCAACAGCTGTTGAGCATCCTGTGTGCAATATTTCTTCTATGTTTCATCATGGCAAAGTACCCATCTCCAGGCATGAAACAACCACAGGAGTCAGAGCTTAGAAGGAGTTTTCTAGGTTTGCACACTAGGTTTGCATTTCTGTTGTGACTTTTTCTGCATATTTAATCAATTTTGTGCAACTATCCAAGCAAGTTGAATGTATTTGTAGAGAATTCATTCAAAGTTTTCCAGTCACTCAGGAAACAGTGAAAAGATAACTTCACTATCAAAGTTTACAGGGATCTGTCTGTGTAATAATTTGGAAGAAGAACAAGGTCATGACTCTTCCTTTCTTTTTTCATCATGAAATATTGTACAGAATGATGACTTGGTGTAGATGAATGCTTATGCTTCACAGCTGGGATGTGACTGATTTAATGAAGTGTTTCAATTAGTTCAGGTTCTGTGGACTTGACTATATATATATAGACCACATATTTCATCTCATCCAGCAAAGAAGTAATTCCAGAATTCAAGTCCAGCTTCACTTACATATAAATCTACCTTTGGTTCCAACTTAAATATAAAATGTTGGCTCCCTTCTGAAGTTGGCTATTTCTATGAGTTTCTCTCTAGGCTATGGGTATTTATAGTGCCTTTCCTTTTCTGGAATACTTGTGTGTTAAAGGGACCCAAGGCTACCCTAGTTTCCCCAGTGTATATTCCCTCCCTTTTTCTTCCCTTTGCTCCCTGTTCCCAGCCCTCCTGTCAAGCAGACACCCAGGGAGCATGGGCCGTGGTCTCCACCGGAGGGAGCTGGAGGATGAGCTGGCTCCCACCCTGAAGCACCACCCGGGGCTGGACTGGTGGAACAAGGCCTTCACCCTACTGCCCATGCTTCCTTTGGTTATTGAACTTGCAGGGAAGAAAAAACCTGGAAAACAACTGGCCAAAGAGCATACATTGTTGGATCAAATATTAATGAATAAGAACAGTAAATCTCGCCGGAATTTTTCTTGCCTGTATCTCTCAATGCTTCTCTTCTCTTTATATCTCTAGAGATTTTCTTCATCCTTTACCCTATTTTTTGATGCCAAATAAATCATCATCCCATCTCCTTCGGTTACTCCTTTGAAATGCCATCATCTTGTGAGAGTCTGAGGACAGCCATTTGCCATAAGGTGAGACAAGAGCCATCAAACATGGGTGAGTTAAGAGGGACTCAATCAAAACATACCCTTGAGATAGCATCAGTCTTCTCAGGTTTTAGCACATTTCAGCTGCAATGCAGAAGCTGCAATTTTAAGGTGTTTGTTGCAGCCAGTTTACCTGGCTGCCCATGGGTGGTGTTTCATACTCAAAGAAGAGCGGCTGTTGTTTCTCTAGGCACCTCTTGTCCATCATCACTGTGGTATCCAAGCATGGCTACCACCCTGCATTGACACTGAGAAATTTGAGCCTATTTGAGTGAAGTATTTGCCTCTTGCTCTATATTTCCCAGCAGGTGGAAAACTACAGATCCAGCTTTCTTGAAGAAAACATGCAGAAACAAGCAGCAGTTTGGCATAATTTCTGCAAATGACTGGTCACCTGAACTTGGTTTTTTGGGTTACTAAAAGATGATACAAGGTTTATGTGCAAGGACCCACCTGAAACACAAATGATTTTGAATATGGTGGTGGATTTGTGACCTTCTGTTAATAAAAAGATAAAACTGCATCTATTTACATATGTGCACTCATAATTTGTATAAATCCAGATGTTAAAACACTTGCATATCCCTGCATAAATAAATAGCAAATAAGGACAAGATTTCTGAATTTAGGATGCCTTTTTAGTGCATGTTCTTGATGACTTTTTCTTTTCTGAGTATAAAGCACAATTTCCTTTGAAAAAAGAAAATCAACATGCACCATAAATGACAACTTGTTATGGATGTAAATATTAATTATACATTGAAATTCTGGAACTGTTTTTACTAGAAGCTTGTTAGCTTGTTAATTATCATAATTATCATACAAGGGGTAAGGGAAGAGAGAGAGAGAGACTGATTAGTGTTGGTAATTTGCCTCATCCTTTCTGTGCTGTTGCCTTTTTTTTTTTCATTTTGGGAAAATTAATTCTGTGAAATTATCACTAGGGTGCTGTGTGCTCCGGGACATGTCTGTATGATGCAGCATTGTTCTGGCAGAATGCAGACTTAATTCCTGCTTGGCACCTTTCCTGTCCCTCTCTTCCATGCCATGTTGGAGTCTGCCAATCTTGGGCAACGCCATATCGTGCACTGCTCTTCCCTCAAAATAAAACTGAAATAAAAATAGGGACAGACACGCAGTGCTCCTGAAACCTCAGATAAATATGGGCTGACACAGGAATAAAGGAAAATGGTGGTGTTTTAATTACTATATAATAGAGGAAAATTACTCCTAATAGGCACAAAGCTGTTAGTGGATACCTGTGTGTACTGTAGCCATCCTCAGTGTTTTGGAGTGGTCTTGGAGTAAGATTTCTCCTCTTGCTGACATTTAATGGACTTTTTGTTTTTTCTTGCACCTATATGGATGGGATTGCCCTTGATACTGAGAGGGGAGGGAAAAAAGGAGAGAAAAAAATTCCCATGTAATGTTTGCCCACATGAGGGTTTTATTCAACTCTGAGGCAGGAAAAAAAGAAAATGGGTTTAAATATGTGTTTCATCATAGCAGAAATTTGCCTTTCAGGATATTTAAGGATCCATATGGCTTCCTGGTTTGCTCAGGATACTCAGGAAAGATCTGGAAAAAAGGTGTTTGTGAATCCACCAAACCTGCAAAGAATACAGAATTAGCAAAATTCTGAATGGTCTGTGAGCAAGTTCAGAGGCACCTTATCTGACTAGATGAATGGGTGACATGGTGTCGTACAAGGTTCAGCTCTGTTCAGACAAAGTGTTGCACACTGAAGGGGAGAAAAAAATGGATGTGCTCATATGCTTTACAGGGCTCTCAATTACCTGCAGTGGCTTGGGAAAGGCAGCTGAGTGTCACGGTGGATGTCTCAGTGATCATTTGGATGCAGAGCACAGCTCTAATTTATTGGTCAGGCAAGATGTTAGACTGCAAAAGGAACAGGATAGAGAATAATGTGTAAAATGCAAGCAATTAATTATGTAAGTCAATGATGCATTCACATTTGGAATAACATATGCAGGACTGGACACCCAATACTCCCAAGTTGCACAAGGAGCCTGCACCAGAGCAAGACAGAGTTCAGAGAAAGGTGACAGGAATGGAAAAGGTCGTGTGAAATTTCCCATCTGAGAAAAGACTGAAAAGACTGGAGAGTTTACATTTTAAAAAAGGTGAAAAAGCGGTGATGTTGTATCAATATGATAAAAGCAGGTTGTGATATACTGCTAGCAAACAGAAAGCCGATTAGACCTGTGTCACAATTCAGAAACAAGAGAGGAGTGAGCGAATTGGAAAAATAGTCATTTCAAAGCTAATTAAAACCAGGAATTGTTTAGCACACATATCATTGGCCTCAATGCCACCAGACATTAGTTGCTAAACCTGTAACAGCAAGTGGTTTGTCATGCTAGGAGTGGCCTTGTGCAGTGAATGGCAGGTGCTGGGAACCACCACCCCTGCTATGTGCCCTTGGGACTTTTACACAGGAGTACATCTGCTCCGATCCCACAGATCAGACTTTCAGTGGCAGCAGCCCATACATTGCACTCCAGGAGTGTGCACTGTGGTTTATATTCATCCACTGGAAAGGCACTAGATAGACATGATCACTCCACCCTGTGAAGCAAAGTGTGGTACATGAGGACCACAGGGAGAAACAATTCAAATTCACGTCTCAGATTCAAATTCAAATGTTAATGCAGATGCATCTTCTAAGCCCAAGACCATACTGGGACTCAAAGTAAGGCTTGACATTTATACTATCAAGAGAAGGTCAGAATTATACTAAAGAAACTTGGAATGTGGAAGCTGGTAGCATTTTATTTTATTTTATTGCTTTTATTTTTCTTTTTACTAAGTGACAATGAGGATGCAACATTTTGGGTTAAGGACCTAGGAAAACACCTATGACAGAAGTCTCTGTTGTGTCTTCATAACAAGACAATTATAGCATGAAATTAAATATTCAAGTGGGTTTAATACAAACTACTATAAACTTGTGCATGCTTGACATGCATTTCTTTGGATAAATGTCTAGGGTGGTTTTGTGCCCCTGTTTCTTTCTTGCTCTCGGCCACAGTGCAGACTCTGGAGTAGCCTTTGAAACAAAAGCAGTCATATATTACACCGAATCAAATAGATTAATTTTTTTAAAAAAATTCTCTTTTCAGGTTGTCAGATATATTCACAACTTTCAGAGAACTAGATCCAGGCAGAGGAGACTTTACAGAAGAAACCGCAGGCGATATGAACACATGGGGTTTGAGATGACTGCTGTCACCTGATCTCGTCCATCAGGACACACACATAAGGATTGCCCGTGCAATGTGGGCTGACCCTGGCAGGGTGCCAGGTGGCCACCAAAACCACTCCTCCCTACTAAGCAGGGCAGGGGACAGAAAACATAACAAAAGGTTTGTGGGTCAAGATAAGGGTGGGGAGAGGTCACTCACTGATTATTGTCATGGGCAAAACAGACTCCACTTAGGAAAATTAATTCATTACCAATCAAATCACAGTAGGATAAAGAGAAATTAAACAAAATCTTACAACCTCTTCCTCTCCACTCCTCACTTCATCCCAGTCTCAACCTCACTCCTGATTTTTCTCTACCTCCTCTACCCCAGTGGTGCAGCAGGAGAGGGAATGGGGGCTCTGTTACCAGAACAACAGAAAGAAACTCAGCCCAGTTAGCTGTGAGCTCAGGGAGGGGAACTGAAGACCACTGGGCTGTTTGGTCCCTGATGGGTCTCAGAAGTTCCCCTGCAGTCCCTTCCTGCAGCCAGCACATCCCAACAAAAGGTCTTGGGAAATTGCCCTGTGGAGACCTTAGTGTGACATCTGGAAGATGCACCTATCTCTGGAGGAGAGTAGCTCTGCCATAATTATTCAGGTCTGATAATTAACTGGAATGTAATTAGATATAATCACCCTGACAACAGTGTGCACCTTTTTCAACAGACAAGGAGGAGGCCTTGTTGTCCACCTGTGTCTGATCAAAAGAGATAATAGAGGAGCAAGCCATTAGTGTGCACGTGGTAAGGGAGCTGGGCCAGTGCTCCCATTGAAGGCCTGATGAGTGATACAGCCGGGCACGGGAGAAAATAATTAATTCATGATATTTTTTTAAACTGTCTTTGCCATCATGATCTCAGTTGTCAGTAGCCAACCTGTTTGAATAATACCACATTAAAAAAAAAAAAAAAGAATAAAATAGGCAGAAAAAAAAAAAGGCCAGAGCAGCTAAAAAGAGAAGAGACCATTTTCTGCACTATCAGCAGGGTTCAGTGAAATTATTGTGTCCTTTTGTTGCAGTAAACAACAAGAGAACAGCTGAAATACTCTGTATCCATCTGCACATGGCATCTACCCAAAACCTGCTTAACACAAATGCACCAAGGCCCATGACAAGGGCCCTGTCCTCTGCTCATCCTGAACAACCAGGGCTGTGCATGGAAATCCCCTCCATGGAAGGAAGGCTTAAAACTGTGAGCTGGGAGTGTCTGGTGCCTGCCTGAGCCTTGCTTTGAGGGTGGTGGGGTACCAGGGGAGCTGCACATAGGGAATTGCAGCAACAGGGCCTTGGGGCTGTGTCGAGGATGCCTCCACACCCTGGGCAGCTTTAGGTGAATTACCAAAAGCAGCTGTTTTCTGTAGCATCACCACCAGCAGCTTTCTGCCCTCACCCATTGTCACAGCTGTGCCACCCCCTTCGAGGCAGAAACACACAGCTTTCTCCCTTCCTGTGGAATGGTGTCCTATCAGGCCCTGCTGGAAAGCAAAATGGGCACCTGCAGATATGTGTGTGTGGATGCCCTGGCACCAGAAAATGTTGTTTTACAGGGTTCCTCTCAGGAGATGCTGCTGTCAGCCTGCTTGCTCATTCCACCCATCCACAGGAAGCTGGAGAAAAAACATTTCCCAGAAGTAGACAGGCACAGATCTTTGGTGTACTGGACCACACGCAAAAAAAATGTATAAGAATGGTAGCTTTCTTTTTCAGGAGGAGAGTGACCAGATCCAACAACTAAATGTCTCTGAAGTAACATAAATTTCATGCTTGGTTCCCAGATCTAAAGGCTGAGGCAAACTCTGTAAACCCAACATTTCTGATTCAGATCTGTGCATAGCAGAAGTTTTTCCCTTAACACCTTTGAATGATCTTTCGGATGACAAAATATGAGTAGTTTGTACCTGAACTGCAAGTCAAGACTTTCTAGAGAACAACGGCTCCCCAAGGTCTCTTAAAGCAGAAACTTTTTCATATGCTTTATATCAGAAATAATTAGAAATTGAATTGAATTGCTGTAGAGAATGCTGTTAACTGGCTTTGTGATGGGTTCAGTGCTACATGCACATACAAAAAAGCCATGCTGGGGTCAGAGCCAGAACACTGATAACATCAATTTCTGGTGCCAAAGTCTAGCCAGAAGTTAGTCTCCATCTAAACCATCCAGCCGCTGCACTATGAGTTCTTTTCTCTTCCAAGGTTTGACCATGTGGGTCTTAGGCTCAGTGATGTTATCTGCCCATGCTTGATTCACTCTTACAGAGAAAGTTCTGGATAACCACCAGCTTTCCCCATCTGTGCAGACTGGCACAGAGACAAACAGTCTACAGTCATCTGCCTTTAAACCAACTAGCTCAAGGTACTTGGTGTTCCCCCACTTGCCCTTGACACAAATTTTATTTCTTTTTCTCATTTATTTATTTTTTAATCTGTTTTTCTGTTTCCTCTGGATTCTGCTGTTTTTTCCTCCAAGCTGGATGTGGGCTAATTACATTTTCATAAATTCAAAGACAGGAGTGTATTTTTGTTGTTGGTATCTTGTTGATACATTTGATGAGACTGTAAGCTAGATTTAGTTATTTATAACCAAAGTTCCCTTACTTCTTTGTCTTCCCAGAGACACCTGCCTCTTTCTATGTTTTCACTTTGTTTCTTCTGCCTAACTGTGGACCCTCACTTGTACCTCTGTGAAAATATTGCAGACCATTGGGGAGGCTCCTCATCATATTAAGCAGAAATGTCTCTATGGGCACAATCAAAGTCTAAAATCTTGCTTTTTCTAGATATTTCCTAGCATTTACTACAATTTGGCAATTGGTGATGCATTCATAGAAAGCAGGTTCTGGAGCAGCATGGATACCATTGATGTCTAGATGTTTTAAAATACAATAAAGAAGGCTTCTGGAAGTTTTCTGAGTTGCTGGGGTTTTTTTATGTCAGTACTTAGGAGTTTGGTTTAAGCCTTTCTGCTACTGCTGGGGAGGAAGTTTTGTGTGGTGGGAATAAGGCATCTGAGCTGGAGGAGAAAGCTGATCTGTGCACATTGGGCACACTGCAGCAGCCACCCTGCCCTGCTGCAACTCCCTGGTCCTTGCTCCCGCTTCCCACTCCCCTGCTGCTGCCCGTGCCCTTCCCGGCTCTCTGGAGCAGGGATTGTCTCCATCCTGACTCACACTGCCACAGCTCCAAATGGAACAGCACCAAGGGGTCCCGTAGGGGCTGTTTTAACTCAAACCTCAGTTTATTTCCTTCCAGTAACACTGAGAGGATCAGCCAAGCCTCCTTTGGTAGATTTGTGCTCACCAGAGGGTCTCCAGGTATGGTGCTTCACCCAGGATCAGGTGCCCATACCATTTTGTATTTTGTAAGGCAGCCTCGTCCCCTCCAAAAACATTGCCCAGTTATCACTGCTTTGTGGCACTTTGGTCAGAATGGTGGAAGGGAGAGCAATTTCCACCACTACCTTAGACATGATACAGATGCCTGATGAGGCAGGGAAGAAAGCAGGGCTAACGACAGCCAGCCCAATTAGTGCAGCACCCTGGGCAGGGCATTTCATCTGGGTCCTGCGCACCGCCTGCCGGGACGGGTGCAGATGTGCGAGCGGTGAGTGACAGGCAGAGGAGCTGGGACCTGACTACATTCAAAATCCTTCCCTGAGATTTTCCTGCTTCCTTTTTCTCTTTCTCCCCTTTCACCACGTGAAACGCGCAGTGGGCTGTATATGCAAACACTGACAGATGGTGACACTCCGCTCCAGCTCAGGCAGATTAGAAAGGGAACTCAGTGTTCAAGGGACCAATTACCACTCTGTCCCCTCGGGGAAGAGCATATCAGATGTTTACTGGGGGTTAATAATAAATGAATTGAAAAAAAAATTGCTCTTCGAACACCATATTCTGTGTATTCATGTCAGCAGGTTGTAATTAGCTAATTAAATGCTTGGACTGACAGAACGGCCCCAGTGGGGGTTGCAACATTGCAGACCGCTCCTGAAATATGAGCAGGAAACATCTTGGAATATGTAGGCAGGAGAACAGTTAACACCTCACATTTAATGGGAAACTTCTTCCTGCAAAGGTTACTGGCAGAGCTGGGAGGAGGACTTGGACAAGTCCTGTGTCTGCAGAGCTTGCTGCCAAACAAGCGTGCGAGTGAGGAGGACAGGCTAGATAAGGAAACAAGCAATCATGGTCTTGTGGTAAGCAAGACATAGAGAAAAAAGGATAAAGCATTTGAAATTAGTATAAAATTAAAAATTAATTTCAACTAGCTGATAACTCCCAGCTCCTCCTTAAAAAGGTAGAGAGCTCCACGGTAGAGGGAGAGGTACCAGAAGGCACAATCTACTATAAATATAGGTGTCCAACCATGTGTGATTAGTTTGAGTCATCAAAACCAAAGCTACACTTAAGGAACATGAAAGGCCCACCTTTAACCTCACAAAGCAGAGGAAATGAGAAGGCACATTCAACCTCTTGGCTGCCGTTCGGGTATTAGCTCATGCCTTACGCCCCTGCCCTCCCTGCTGGCCTTTGGAGATGAGAGCGTTTTGTACCACGGGCATGTCACCACTGCTTGTTTGCTTTCCTGGCTCCTTAGTAGCCGTGGGGTTGGGTCCATGAACAGCAAGGCACCTGGCACACTATATAAATAGGGGAGCAAAATCCATGCCAAATTACAGCACAAATAATACATCCGTCTGGAACATATCAAAGGAGGCATTTGCAGCACTGGCAGTGAAAATGATAGTGTCTCAGGATTTTTCAAGCCCCAGGTTTCTTTGGTCTTGCTTTCTAGACACAGTGCTTTGGAGGTAAAAAAAAAATGCTTGCAAGGAAGCAGCCTGGAAATATGCAAACCAGCCCCATAAAAATCCATGCTCACTCTCAGCAGCAACATTTTGGTTGTGCAAAATGACAAATAGCATCCTGTGACTGAACCTGCAGCCTGCTAGCAGGTTGCAGATATGCAAGAGAGGGCTCTTCTGCCTCAGGGTCCTATCTGGGGTAGGGTGACTTGATGCTAGGAGTTTACTGAAGATGAAAGGCTGTGTAGGTGAGAAATATGCTAAAGATGCCTCCAAAATGTAAAGCATGAGATATCTACAGAACCTGAAAAATCAAGGGGAAACATGCCCTTTTTGCACCTTTTGTTCATTACTGCATCAGAAGCTGGGGATACATAAGGCATCTCATTTGAAAAGTTTTTTTGAGACATGCATTAGGCCATGTACCAAGACTGAAGAAGAGCCAGCAGATCAGGGCTGCGTGCTTGGTGATACTGGTGTACACAGGACACAGGGAGGACCACACGCTGCCACACCCCGTGTGTGTGAGGGGTCGTCTGCTGTAGATAGGTGTCATCTGCCTCCCAAAATCAGGAATGCTCTGATGAACTCAGGATGTCTAACCAAACTTCTCTTTGCTGCAGCTGTGATGCTTTCCTCATGCCCCTGCTAGTGCTCTGTGCTCTGTGCTGTAAACATGCCCACCCAAAGAGCCTGAGAGAGGAGGCTGTGATGCATTGCTGCCAGACTGGGATGTATGTTTGCACTATGAAAGCTTGTTGATCTTCCCTTTCCTCTCTCCCCTAATGCTTATTATGATTACAGAGTAAAATCACTGCTGTGCCATGTATGCCATCCTGAAATATCCCTGCCCTGTGCCCTCCCGCTCTTCCAGGGTGAGGGAATAACTCAGGTTACTTTGCCCACGATTAATTTTTTGAAGACTTTCCTTTGATGAGCTAGCCTCTCTTTTAAGGGTTTTTTAGCACTTGTCAGGCAGATTACCAAAATAGCCTTTTTAATAGTACTTTGGCCATCTGGGACAAATTCATGCTTCCTTTCTAAGCCAGTAACCTCATGGGTGACAGAACAGGTGTAATTTAATCAGGTGGAGGTACAGTCTTGGTAAATTGAGGGCTGCGTATGTGGTGTCTCTTCCACAATCACCAGAGCCTCGTCCATGGGCAGCCTTTGCAGCACATGGACACAGCAGTGGGATCTGAGTAAGATACTCCTTCATGGAGGTGCCTGTCCTGATACCTGTCCAGATGGCTCCAGAGGTGAGTTCCTAGTAGTCTTCCCATGCTGTTACCCAAAACCTGGGGAAAAATGTGTCCAAAGCCACTTCTGAGCCTGCTCTGCCCTGGGTGAGCTCTGCACCTCTCCAGCTGTGCAGGCTTGACAGGGTGCTCTGGTCCCCAGTGAAGCCAATAGACCTGAAAAATGTGACATCAGGACAGACCCAGCTGGTGACTGCTTTGCAAAGGACTCATGAGAGTGTCCTTACCAGAATAACAGAACTTGTCTTTGGGTCTCAGTTCTTGTAGTCACAGTCAGAATAACCCTTCTCACTTTCCACTGTGGGAATTTAGGTTGAATATTTAAAAACCTCTAGGAGCTACACTGTAAGGGCAAGAAATGAACAGGGAGTAGACAACATCAGCAGGCTGGGTCCCAAGCACAGGGAGCAGCCATCCTGCTGCCTGCCCCCTCCCTATCACCAGTTGCCACACTTATCCCTGCTGAACTACCCTGTGGTTGTGTTTTTGGTTTTTTAGTTCCTTGGATCCTCAAGTACCCTAGGTTCTTTCTCTGAACAAGTAGCACCATTTTTACATACCTGTGTAAGGGTTCAGGAGTTTAATTTCTGCTTTGCAAAAATTGCTGTGTTTCTGGACTCTCAAACTCTTCCACAAACACCTACACTCTACCTACTTCTCTGTCCATTCCAATGATGCTTACAATTCATCATGCTTCTAAGAGCTTTCCCAGATCCTGGCCTCTTGACTCTTCGCAGAAATTACTTCTGCAGGAATATGTTGGCACAGTTATAGGCAGTAAGATATTTTCTGCACAAATATGCATCAGAGAAAGTGCTGTTTATCACATCCACCGAGTCGCCTGTGAGAATGGAAGAAATGCAGGCAGCACCCTCCATGGGGGAGGAAGGCCTGGTCAATCTGCCAGCTCCTTGTTACCAAGCTGTGACTAGCTGGTGCAATCCTGCCCAACCATAATATTCTAGAACTGAGTCATCCAACAACATCCGCTACACTTGTAATTGCCATCTCAAATAACCACATATATTTATTATTTACCAGCACATGCTTTATTGGTGCTCATTACAAGCCGTTAATGAGGTGTCTGTTTTAATGGTACTTGTGAGGCTAATAAACAGGAGGTGGAAGAAGCCTGTCCTTTGCTGATACATATGATTTCTTTGCTGGATTTTGGGCTACCACATAACCCATCCACAAATGACAAATGCAGGATTGTGGGGTCTGCCTCAAACACACCTGCTGTTGTCTCATTTTTGCAGGGTGCGGGGCAAACAGGAGTGAGGAAAAAGGAGGCTGTGTGTGGCTGAGGAGGAGGTAAAGAGGTGAAAGGCGTGACCCACAGAGATGGCCAAGAGCAGCTTGTCCTGTGTGGAGTGATGCTTGCCCAGCAGCTCCCCCAGCCTGTGCAGGGGCACTGTGTCCCCTCAGGAATGCATGTGGTGCACTGCCCCTTCACTGGCAGCCGTGGAATTGTGTGGGGTACAGCCAGCTGCTGGCAGCATGGCCACCCCACACAGGCAGCACTCAGCTGTTTTGCATTTTGCAGTGTTTTAGGAGAAACACGTGTCTCCCCCATCGCCTCTGTCCCACACAGGCACAGCCACATGGGCTGCGGGACCCAGCTGCCTGGTGAGGGGCTGCTGCTGAGGGGGCCCTCTCCCCATGTCACCCTGCCCAGACTGCCCATGTATCGGGGTGCCTTAAGGGCCTCACTCATTGGCATGATGCATTTCCCATTCAAACTGCAGGCTTGAAGCAAGTCAAGATAAATTTTCCGGCTTTAAACTTTCAGGTGAACCCAGATGCACAAGTTGCAGAGGCTGACTCCGTGCTGTTTCTGCAGCCCTGCAGACACCCTTGCCACCTCTGCCAGCAGTGCAGCTCCTCTTTCTGCCCATGCATCCCACCCATGGGGAAGGGGATGTGGGGCACCCTCTGGGTCTCTCAGCTCCCATCCCTCATCCCTGTGGTGGCTACTTGGTAGTGGGGTTTTTGAGAACACTTGAGTTTTTGTTGGCGAGGACCTGGGACACTAGGGCTCTTCGCATCGACATATCCCCAAAGGGGGAAAAAGACATCCCAGCAATTCCTCCTTCCTTGCCCTCGTGCCCAGGTTTCCCTCCCCAGGAGAGGAGGAGAGGGCAGTGCTGGCAAGGGATGGTGTGCAGGATGAGACCACGCGTGGTGCGGGCTCAGGGTGGTGGCAGACTCTCTGCTGGGCTCTCTCAGGGAGACCGAGCAACAGATGCAAGACAGGCACTGAAAGTGGAGGCTCCCATTATATTGGCCTTGGGCACTTTCAGAGCTTGGCGGTCTTGAGAGTCACCCAGCGTTTGGCCAGATCCCCAGTGGCTTTGCACATTCCTTTTCTTTCCATGAATGAATGGTCTAATCTGGCTGGAGGGCATTGCAAGACCCAATAGCCAGTTTGCTGCACCTGCTCATCAGGGATTGAAACACCTGCCGTGGCCGGGGCTTAGCATTTAAGTGCTGCTATTTGAAGACAAATCTTGTCTTTTGTCTCTGCCTGAGCCTTCTTGCAGCTTCCCCCTCCCCTTAACAGAAAACAAAGAAAAAAAGAAAAACTGGGGGGGAAAAAAGGCTGTGATCGGTGTTTTTTTGGACAAGGCCTATTGTTTTCTTCAATTTCCTAGAGAAGCCACTCTTGCTTTCCACATTAGGTGCCTTACAGGGAAATGTTATTCACACAGGCAAAGAGCACTTTTATTTTGCTCACAGCTGTTTAGAAGGCCCATGCTGATGTTAAAATGCTGGAGCCTTGGGTGGTTTCGTGCTGAAGCACTGCTGTATCGTCCTGGTACTGGCAATTAATGCTATGCAATAAACTGATGCTTTTAATGAGAACAGATGTTCTTCCACACAGCCTCCTACCTACATTAAACCTTTCATTTTTTTCAAGTACCTTTCTTGTGACAACAAACAAATAATATTGAATCAATATCTAATGTGAGATTTACTTAATGGGGAATTAGAAGGCAGTTGTATGGTTTCTGCCAGCAAATTAGGAATTAAGAAAATAGATTTTATCCAAGCAATGTGATTTCTCTCTTCTTTTAAATGAATTTACATATTTGAGTAACTAAGACACTTGGACTGTGTTTGGAAGCCTTGGTCTCTTGCATGATTTTTTGATGAAGAGGGTAGAAAGATACAGAATACATTAGATGGATTGGACAGGAACCAGCTGATACATCTCCAAAGTTAATAGAAAGCAGAAAATATCTTTCTAGTGGCTCTCAATACAAATATTGTCAGAGAGCAAAGTTTGCAAGGGAGAGCAGGCTTCAGGGCATGGAGCTGGAAAAAGCTACAGTCTTGAGTGAAAAACTATCTAACCCCAGTGTGGAAGCAAGGGCTCCTGCCCTGCCCAAGCACCTTCCCTGGGAATGGAAATCTGACAGTGCATCAGCCCTCAGTCTGCCAGAGGACAACAAAACCTAGAGCAAGAAATTGAAATTAGGCAGATGCAAGCTAAAGGGTAGATTTGCAACCCAGGACAATGAACCACTGAAATTACTCACTGAGGGGTGTGATGGATTCTCTATCACCCAAGACTTTCAAAGAAAATAATTTTCTCACCTCTTCTCCTACCTCCCCTTCCCCCCCACCCAAAAAAAAAAAAATATATATTTTACTTGATTCAGTGGACTTATAGGTACTGTGTTACAGGGAAGATCAGGCAGGATGATCACTGGTGGTGATTGTTTTATAATCTATGAATATGTTTGATCAGAAAACAATCTTAAGAGAAGACAAACTCCTGAAAATCTTGTGCTTATTTCATTTTGATTTATCATAAAATAGTTATTGGATACCTAAGAAATATGGAGGGAAGGCTAATTCACTTCTTTTAGAGGTATTTCTTCAGCAATTATAACATCATATTAAATAAATTAACAGAAAAATTAGGCTCAAAATAAAAAGAGGCTTATTAATACATGATGGTCAGCCTGCAAAATTCTCTACATTGTGGGCAAAACAAGAAAATAAACAGTTAACTTTTTGGGAATAGATCCTAATAAAAGAAGAGCAGAAGATCCTGTGTTCATTTGCACAATAAGCTGAATTTGCCTTAGGGCACAGATCAATTGCTAGAAGGTTTAAAATAAATTTTTCCCGTAGGTAGCTTAGGAAGAGCGATGTGTGCTCCATTAATTTCTTGAGAGGCAGGAGAAGCCCACTTTAGTTCACTGTGAGCTTAGCCTATGTCTGCTTTTTTTGAAAGACTCCGAGAGTTTTGTTGAGAATTTCAATCAGCTGAGTCCTTATACAGTTTTATATAGTGGTGCCCTTGATTTCTTTGTGATCCTGGTATTTTTGCAGCTAAAGGATGAGGGACTGCCCACAGGGAGAGAGGTTTGGTTTGGCACTTTCTGTTGTTGTCTTTGCCCGGAGCATCTAGCGGGAGGCCGCTGCTGGAGGTACGATGTCAGCTGTGATGTGATCTGGCACAGGTTTGACTGCTACAAATTCCCTTGACTATTGCCTCTCAGAGGCTATACCAGAAAAAAAAAAACCCCAAAACATAAAACAAAGTAAAGATCAGAGACAACTCTACTTACATGTTCTTAGCAGTACAGAGAGAATATCTTAATTACCTTTTGCTGTGAGATTAATCACACAGGACTGTTGTCCTTTCCAAATGCCTGTGAATTTAAAATAGTGCTGTCTCTTAGACAATATTTCAAAGGAAATTTCACATTACTCTACCTAGACAGGCCTGTATCTTTGTCCTCCACATGGCATCACTCCTTCTTTTCCAGTAACATAGCAGTACAATGGGTTGTGTTCTAGACACACAGTTCACAAAACAGCTCACAGTTCCAGATGGACACCAGCATAAATTTCCAGTGTGGCTCGGGTGTGAATTCAAGTTACAATGTATTTTTTACAGTGTGAGTCCCACAGGCTAAGTTAATTCACAATTAACAGCCAAAAGTCAGCAAGAAAAAGCTTTGAAGCAGATGATGCTATCCTTGAAACATACCACAGAGAGTTACTGCTTACAGCAAGGTGGGTGGAAGTAAAACCACGGCAGGTGTGTTTCCCAGTGAGGCCACAATCAGGCAGGTGGAGTTAAATAGAGGACAGAGGGCTACCCTGTCCTGGGAAGTGAAAAAGGTTCTGTGTTGGGGAGGGCAGCGCTGCAGCTGAAAGAAAGATGTGCTTGTTTTTATCTGTGGTGTTATCTTCATGCAATCAGCAGAGCAAGGTTGTTGGCTCAAGTAATAAGGAAAGAAATTTGTGTGCTTGAGGACTATACTGCATAGTGAAGATTTAGGGAGGGCAGAGGCTGTGGGACCAGAGTTTGCTATCTTGCCAAGGAATAGAAGTGAGTTATTTGCAGGGATCTCAGGGGGAAAAAAATGAAAAGACAAAAAAAAAAAAAGAGAGAAAAATAAAAAAAGGTGAATCTTAAAAATAGAGTTTGTTTGGGTTTTAGAAGATGTTTTGGGGGTTTGCAGCATGACCTGTCTTGACAGCTCTGAGCCCACCAAATTAACTGGTGTTTCTCCCCTGAAATAGAAAAGTCCATAAGATAAAAGAAACACGGTGGAAAAGAGGGTGTGCTTGAAAATGGGAGAAGAGAGAACAGAAGGGGATATATTTCCTGAAACTTTCAAATAATGTGTTCTCCCTTTTCCACAGCCAGTGAAGGTGAGTCTCTGTTTAGTTCTTTGCATTTCCTCACTGGTTAGAGGTGAGTGCTCCTGGCAAGATAAAATGAACAGAAGGTGCTGTAACACGGTTTATTTCTCTGGGTGCTCCAGGAGAGTGTGTAAACACTACCCAGTATAAAGCTTTTCTGTATTGTCCATTGGAGCAATCCATTTCCCATCCATTCCCCCTGCTAGAAGTCTCACTGGTATACTGTGGTGGCTCTTTTTTCTAGCTTAAGAAGCAATTTGTAATTAGCTTTCTTCCACCATGCTCCTTCTCTGCCAAAACAAACTTGTCAATAAAAGCCTGATGTTTAGATGCAAAAAAGATGTACATTTAATTAAATGCAAAGTTGTTTTGTGAGAATGGAACATGTGAAGAAGCCACTAAAGAGCATCACACAGAGTGCAGAGCTGGAAGAAAATGTTTGAAGAAAAGGAACAGTGTGGATATTATGATTTCAAGCCACAAACATTGCAGCAGTGAAGCAAATTGTAAAGCAAGCAATTTCTGGATAGTTTAAAAAAATAGCCACTAGTTGCATCAAATTAAGCCCTGAGAAAAATCTTCGTAAAACTTGAGAGCACTGTGCTTGAGATGTATGCACAGAGAAGCAAATCTGGTGTGTGAGGTCCTGTGGGACTCCATGTGTGATGTGTGTTATGAGAAGGCTTGATTTTCAAGTCTTCGTTAGCTTTGCTAAACAAACACGCATTCCTGTTAAACATTTCTCTTGAGATGACAACTATTGACAATACATCTTCCTGAAGCATACGACAGTTATCAAACAAATAGTTGACACTTTGCAAAGTTTTCATTATTCTCTGGTTGCTGAAGAAGCTGGAGGGTAGAGCAGGATACTTGGCATTGGCAGCACTTTAGCATTTAATGTTTTGCACAAAATTTTTCAAGTGTAGAAACTGAAAACATCTAAAGTGTTGATTCTATGGAAACATCCGCTTGGGGCCTGCTCTTAAAATCTGGGGAGATATATTCTCTCTGGGAAAACCATGCACATCAGCAGCAATTCAGTATCATAAAAGCTAATGTTAGGAGTCATGTTCATTTAAGCTTTTTGGGTGTTTTATACACTTTTCATCTCATGGTTCTAAAGGCAGAGAGTGCAGACTGGAAAACAAAAAAAGGAGTTTTCATTTCTGTACCATCTTCAAATGTGCAAACAAGAAGAGGCTCCATTTCGATCTTGTAGAGAGGAGGATGCTGTTGTGAAACTTGCACATGGTCTGAGCCTAGCTCTGACATGGTTTGCCATTACCCTGAAATCAGCACAGCACGTACACAACAGTGAGGACAATATAGTTGATTTTCCTACTATGAGAGAATCATATAAAACATCTGAAAATTAAAGAAGCTTAAAATCTGCCTCAAAAATGTGAGAAAATATAAAACAGTCAACAAAAAAAATCGTTAAGAGATGTTATTTGAAAGAACAAAACCCAAAACCAAACACCAAATCAACTAACCACTGTGTCCATCTTCAGGTGGAGCACCTTAGTAAAATCATGGTCAATAATGTTGCTGTGTGAGAATACATGTCCCTAATGTTGAGGCAAACTTGTTTTTCAAGGAAAGCAGAATGAAAAGAGAAGCATTGGAACAATTTCTCTTTTGGTCATATCAGCTCAAAATGCTATTTATGGAGCAGAGAAACATGCTGAATCATTTACTTAACTTACAATCTTTTATACTCGATTGTCTGAGCTGATATAAAGCCATGGGAAGTCTTCCCTTTTGCTTCTTTTTAGGCTGCAAATCAGAGCTGAAGATAAACAGCCTTCAAATTGCCTCTTGCTAAACACAAACAATTACAGTAAGATAGACAAATAACAGTGTATGCATGAAAGTAGTTTAATACATGATGGTATACACAATCTATCAAAGGTGGCTGTCTCAACACCATTTTTCCATGACAACAAAAACCTGATAATGTTGTTGGTTCATTGCTATTTTTCAGCAGCACAGTTGAATTGTTGGCTGGAAGGACCTCCAGAACCCCTGGCAGGGGTCCATTTCTGCACATGGAGGCTGTGCTTTTGCCTGACCTTGTGTTTAAATATCAGTGAGGAGAATTTTGGTCTCACAAACTGCCCTTCTCCAACGATGTATCCAATGACTGTATCAAACAAGTCTATTATACCTTTTTGGTCATTATGTTTTTCTCTCTGCATTGCTTTTATCTCCTTTGTTGCCTCGTAATGCAGTTAATCTTGTCACAGTGCCAGAGGTGATGAGGAATGGCTGATCTTACTCATTAAAACAACATCCCTTTATATACAAGGATGTTCTCCTTTTAGCCCTTTTTGCTCCCCCTCCTCCCTGGGAAGGCAAACCTATTTCTGTCAATCTCTCTTTGAAGCCTTTCATGGTGCCCCAACTTTGTAATTTTGGCCTGCCTTCTAGTATCAGAGACCATATCCAGGCTCACTGCCCCAGCTGAGACCTCAGAAGCATCTGAAACAAATATTTCCAATGGCTGTCATAGGACAAAACTTGTCCAGCCAAGGTTGTGTTTTTCTCTTTTTGAAAAAAAATTCTCCAAGGCAACATGTTGCTGTGTCCGTACTCAAGAATGGAGTAGGGGGGGAGAATCCCCTCCTTCAACCTGCTGATCACACCTCTTTTGATGCAGCCCATGATAGGGTTGGCTGTCCGGGTGCATTCTGCAGTTTCTCTTGACACTCACCCTCAGCCAATCCCCAGAATTAAATATCTCCTTGTGGCCAGAGCCAATTAAGTTGGGCTCTTGCAGCATGTGTTTTGGCCTAGTTTTGCACAGAAAAAAATCCAGTTTTGGATCTCTGGGACTGCTGTCTGATGCAAGCTGAAGCACGGTAAGCGAGGACTATGACAAAAATCAGAATTACACTACAGAATGGAAACACAAATGTCAACACACCTTAGATGGGCTCTTTTATATATTTGCTTTGCCCAGGAGAAGCTGAGGCTCAGAAAGCTGCGAAACTTGACTTATTATGGTTACCTTGGAAAGATTATTAGGGTTAGGAGTGTACTTCAACATTACCTGTTAGCAAATGTTCTTTAAGAAACACAGTTGCAAAAGACACAGCAAGTGGTGTGGAGTACAAAAGTTTTGGAGAAGGCCAGTGGAAAACCTAGTATCCTATCTGAGGGAGAAAGGAGACATAGAAATGCCAATCTTACTGCCATTTTCAGTGAGAAACTAATTAAAGATAAAATCACATATCCTACAATGTTTGTGATTTTTCAGAAGGGTTAATGTTTTCCTGAAAAAAATGAATCCTAAAATACATAATGTTTCTTGGATTGTCAGCATCAATCGCCAGGTTTGGGTTCAGCCAAGCACGAGTCTTGAATTCACCATTTCCTTCAGGAGACTGGTCAGAAGCTTGTGCTGTCTTGAGGAGCTATTTATTTCCAGGAATAATGCAAACATTTTATATGCTTGTCTTCAGGGTCAACACTAGTGTGGACCCTGAAAACCTATCAGTAATTAAGAGCTTCTAGCTCAGTTCATTGGGAAATGTCAATGGCAAGTCTAAGATGTGGTGTTTATCCTCTCACAGATTGACTTGCACTCAGGCAGCTAAGCAAACACTGCTTTCAAGTGGCAAAATATTTGCAGCTATAATCAAATTATTTTAAAAGAGAGAGCATTTCACTGGCTATCAAGTTAAAACAGATTAGATTTTTTATGTCATTCATTATCACATGTGCTACTTCTGATCTTACTACAATATAAAAGAGAGAAAACTTATTTTGCTTTCTGCATAACCGTACATTAAATTTTATTTATTTCAAAGACTGTTTTCCAGAAGTTTCAGACACGCTGCCTTCTCCATTCCTCCATTCCCTTTTCATTGCTGCCTTAACCAGCACAAGACATATTACTCAATGCAAAGGGAGCCACAGCATCACCACCAGCCCAGAGCCCCCACAAGCAGGACTGGCAGCAAAGGTCGGATGGCATCCAGGGCAGGATGCAGAGAGCAGCTTTTTGTTTTTCATTGTTGAGGTGGTACCCAAGCCCCTCCTTGGCATCTGTGACCCTGAGCCAAACCTGCAGCCCTGAGCAGCTAGGAGATGCTGATTCTTGTCAGCTTAGGGTCTTCAACACTCAAAGCTTTTTTGTAACCAATCTGCCATCTATTAGCATAAATGGGGAAATAAAAAAAAGAGATCTGCTCCTGCTGTTCTCTCAGGAGAGCACAGTAGATGAATGTGCCAGGTAGCATGAAGGGATGCCTCTATACTCACAAAACTACCCTGGGAAGATCATTCTCAGGTCTCTGCAGTGCCCACCTACTAAATACATGGCCTCTGTGTATCAGGTGTGGACCCACCAAAAATCCTGGCCTTCTGTTGTGGGGGCTGTTGCCCCTCATCCTTTCTGGATGTCACTGATTCCACCACCTGAGAAGCCATGAAGTCCAAGTACAGAGCAGGGTGGCTCTGTGCCGTGGGCTGAACCAACAGAGGACAAAAGGGCCATCTCTGCCCCCAGAAAACAGAAACTTCGACAAGGACCAGCATAAAGGGACAGGCACAGAGGGGCCAAAGGTGGGCCATGTCCTCTGCACTGTCTCCCCCTCCTCTGCCCCCACCAAAAACTTGCTGAGTAATGTTCCAGGGAGAGTTAGGGACCAGGGAAGGAATAGCTCCTTACGGTCTTTAGCACCTCTCTGCATGGCAACTTTTATAAAGAAATGGTTTAACACTAAAAAGCAAAGAAAGAAACCAAAAATATGTCCCATTTTCAGTATTTCCCGATTGAAATCTTAAACATTATGAGCATGAGATTTGCCAAACACGGGTCTCAGCTTGGGTAGACTTTTTTCTGTTATACAGAGTAAAATGACTGGAACCTGGTAATCTTGCACTGAGCTAATTTCAAAATATATATTTTAAAATTTGTTTCAAATCCTTTTGTGCTATTTAAACTTATTAAATATAGGTAGTGGTATTTTAAACAGAAAGTTAAGTAGAACATCAGTAGGAGATTTAGTCTGATTGCTGTGCATGTTTAAAAGAAAATGCTCTGCATGTTTAAAGGAAAAACACTCTTAGGCACCGTGACATTCGGTTTTTAAGAAACCCAGTTTAATTATATTTTCCCTAATTAAGGATTTCATTATAGGGGATCACATGATTTAATTATATCAATACCCCAAAGACCTGATTGTGAACATAAAATGTGGATTAAAAGGATGCCTCATCACTTAATTACCTGCTAGATTGGAACAGATCCATGTTGTAGGTCAAAAGGGACATAAAATGCAGGCTTCTGCCTCCCTCTTTGTTGTGTGTGAAGGGCTCTGTGCAGGGGGGGAGAAGGAGGGGGGAGTACTCCTATATCTGTACTGGGAGTTATAATTATCTGTGAGCAGTTTTCTAAGCAAATATTGAGATGGATGGATGGATGGATGGATGGATGGATGGATGGATGGATGGATAGATAGATAGATAGATAGATAGATAGATAGATAGATAGATAGATAGATAGATAGATAGATAGATAGATAGATAGACTTTAAATTATTAATATCTTTTAATTTTTCAGCAAGTCTGTAGTGGAAGTGAGCTCCATATTTCAGCTTACAGTCTAATGGTCTCCTGTGTATTTCTTCTCAAAATATAAGATCTTGTCTTTCAAAAGGAAAATGTCAAGTAGTGGGAAATCTTAGGCTGGGTTTCAGACTCTCCCAAAGCGAGCAGATGGATACCCAGTGCTGTGGCAGGGACTGAGGCTGTCTCTCCCTGTGTCCAGTCAGCATGAGGCCCCTGGAGTGGCTGCACTTCTGGAGGTTCCCTGCCACTGAGTAATAGGTCTGATATGGGGGATGGAGGGAATGAAATCTTTTGGAACATCAGTATAAAGCTGAGGGACAAATGTTAACCTGCCCAAACCTTGCTTACCACACACCTCTCTTCCCCACCCTGTAACCAGCTCCTAACAGCTGCTTCCAGGAAGAAGCTTTGGCAGGGAGCAGTGAGCACATGAAGGTGGAAAACCTGCATCAATCACTATGGTATAGCTTTTTTCTGTCATTCAAAATGCCTTCCCACCTCCTGCAACCCTTACAAGCTTCTACCTAGCAAAGCTAGAAATCGGGCCCTTGTACCCAATGCTCTCAAAGTACAGAGAAAATTCTGTCAGCAAGATCCCAAGGGGATCAAGTGCAATTTTATCAGGGCCCATGGCAGCATTGTGGACTGAGCCTGTTGCAAACTCCCAGCAACATAGCTCCCCACAGCTTTCTAAGGGGGTTGAAGGGTTGTAAGATACCCACATAAGGTTATGGTTTTCTCCTCCAGCATGCCATAAAAAGGAAAATTCCCTGAAGTCCTGCCCAAGCAGGTATCCTGCTTTTTCCAAGTACCCTCAGGGCCAGCAGACTCTGGTAGGTACACAGGGACAGCAGGTCCATGGTTACATTGCTGCTTCAAACACTCTACTGTCCCAAAAGCTGGCTTTGCCTGTATCCAATCCCCACTCTGATGTGGAGAAAAACTCTTGAAAGAAATAATTCAAGGCCACCAGGAGGGCTGGTCTAGAAACAGAGGGCAGAGTGCTCCTATACCTAGGAAAGATATCCTGAGGCACATGGGAGGATGTGATCTCTTAAACAAGGGGACAGCCTTCACTGTGTCCCTTTGCTCTCTGGGGGCAGCCTAGTGGCTGAAGCGCATTCTCAGATGTCGTGCAAATGCTGCTGTATCCTGGTGCTGTTATCACCTGGTACAAGACAGGAAACCAAATCCTGTGCCCAGTTTGGGTAGCAAGGCTAGGTAAGAACAAGGCCTCTTGAAACTACTGCTAACAGTTGATGCTGATACACCCCAGGTCCTTTCTACACCTTTTCCAAAGGCAACAGGGAGGATAGAGAACTGGATGGTCCAGCTGTTCAGGGCTATTCTGAACCAAGCAACTCTGACACCTCATCACAGGAATGAGAAAGATCTGCACCCCACAGCAAGGCCAGCAGCCTGCATACTGCCAGCCCTGTAGATAATGCCAGCCTGTCCCTCCACTGCTGGGCACAGCCGCCCTGCCCTACCTGCCCCTTGGGCACAGCCACTCTGGACATGGCCACCCTGACCTGCCTGCCTCTGGGCAGATCCCAGAGGAGGCTTTGGGCACACACTGTGACAATGTGTCTGGGCCCTGAGAAGTGAGAGAGCACATTCAACTGTTAAATTATCATCTGCAAGTGGTACAGTGCTATGGGACGAAGACCAGTTTCTTTTACTTCGATTTGATCTCATTTTCCTAGGCAGGGAAATGCCCCAGTGACAGTATCGTTGCAGATGGCATCACAAAGCCCTGGCTGGCACCAACTGAGTTGGCACAGTCAGATTATCATCTTCGAGTTTGTCTGTCTTTTCTTTTTTCCCTGCTTTGCTGTGCTAATAGCATTTCTATTACCATATAAGCCTCAGTCAGCTCCTTCAAAAGGACAGAGACCAACATAAAAAGTAAATTTCATTATCACTGGCAAAAAGGATGGGTCACAGAAAAAGCTAAATGATGATAGTCTACCTTTTTAATTCTTTCTTTTTTTCTCCCTCCCTCCCTCTCTCTCTCTCTACCTCCCTCCCTCTTTCTCTATCTCTCTCTCATCTGGGCTTAAAGGGAGATTGGAATTGAAGTTGCAGGGTCTCCAGGGCAGTATTGCAGAGCAGTGCTGCTTAATGGGGCAGCTGGTGGAGAGAGCTGAGCACATGTTTCCTTTGCAGTTTTCATCTTCATACTTCACAGGATCTAGGGACTGATTGATGGAATTCTTTTTTTTTTTTTTTTAAACATAGCTTTCTTGAGGCCTAGAGGCTGCCACACTGAACATATGTCCACATATTCCCTTGGGCAGTATTTAAATGTGTGCATCCATGTGACTGTATTTGTTTAGTGTGTGCTCCCACTGATCTAATGGGACCTTTCCCATGACCCATTGGTTCCCTAAGTTTGCCACTTGCTGCTGTCAGGCGAGAGAGGCTTTAACTTGGATGGCTGTAGCTGTAAATGAATGGAACTTTTTTTCCCTTTCAGTCCTTTCGACTGAACCCTCTTGCTGATGGATCATCTAATGCAGTTTAGTTGAGAACCCTTCCTCATGCTGTTAAAAAAAGCCAAACCTAAACAGACCCCATCTGTTGCAATCCTATGTCTATTTATGTGAATGCAAAATTTGTTGGGCTGCTTTCTGCTTGTTAATAAGCCATCATCTGAGACAAAATCCATTCTTGGAAAACACCCAGTGAGATGTGCATTGCTTGCTACTGGATACTTCTAACACTAAAATCTCTTGGGAAGAAGAAAAGCACTGGTTGCACGTGGCACTCACTTTCCTTCGAGGAGGCACTGTACAGTTCTATGTGGTATTTTGTGTCCCCCAGGTAGGCAGTTCAGTGAGACACAAACTGGAATAAAACTATCTTTAAGATATTTCCAGCATACACAACCTGCCTGAGTAACACCCAACACTGTTCAGTGGAGGAGACTAGAAGCAGATTATTTACATTTCCCACTGTAGCAGCTTTGTGCAAAAGTCTGATTATATCCTACCTTTGCTCTTTCTTTTTCTGCAAAAATCCTGAAAAACCTCACAGAATGACACAAATAGAGGAGTTGTTCAAATGAGTTCAGAAACTGTGGCTGACTAACAGTGTTAAAAACTACATAAATATTCCACAAGCAGCATTTGCACATATTTAAGGCAGTGCAGGGTAATACCATAATGTATGCAAAATATATAGAGAATGTAAATCCAAAACAAATTAATTACATTGTCTGCTAGAGCTTTTTCTCAAGAGTGGAGCTTTCCTGCCTGGCACCATCCCTGCCCTAAAGAGCTTAAGAGAAAACATTGGGGGTATGAGAGCTACGAGGAACTTCCCTCACCTGCCTGCTAAGCAGCACAGGGAATACCCCTCCTCCAGTCTTCTGGCAAATACCCATGGTGTTGCACCACACCAAGTCCTGCTCAAGGTGAGGCTGAGACCAAACCTTCCATCTCTGGGCCATAGGGCTGGGCTACCTTTTCCAGCACTTCCCCCAGGAGTTGTACCAGGAGCCAAGTACAGCATATGGACTTTCAAATATCACTTGTGAATCTAAACTCAGCCATCTCTTTTAGCTTGACATAGGCTGGGGAAAAAATCAGCTGAAGTATAGGAGTAAATATACAAAATGCAGAGTGTTTGTTAAACATTGCATTTTCTATTAAATAAAGAATAGTTTTACCAGCAATATCAGTGGGAGATGTAGCATGGACAGAGAAATAATCCCAGAGAACTCAGTCATCCTAAGCCTAAACTGATTTTCCTTAGAAAAATTTTTTACTAAACAAAAGGGCAGACTTCATGTTATCTCAGGGGCTGACAAATGACTACATGTTATTACAGGTATGGTAAGTGCTACTGTAGAGACGCTCTCCTGTGATCTTGTATTCAGTTATTAATCACTGGTGCTTTTGTCACTTTCAAAAGAAAGTGTAAGGTGATGGATTATCTTGTTTACCCCTTCCAAGAAAATATATATTTTCAAGTTGATTTTTAGCATTGCTTTCCTTAATCACCTGAGCAGTGCTTCTGCTGGAAAAGACTTTGGGAATGGGTGACTACTTTAGCATCCTGGCTTTGCTAAAATTTTATGGCTTGTTTTGGTATTTTAAATTCTTTGTTTCTAGGATACTGATCCCAGGAATTTAGCAGGCCCCGTTGTATGCACAGGGTACATGTCACCACCCTTCCACACCCCTGTCTTCAAGGAGTCAGGGCTGGTTGGAGATGCCAGTGGTATTGTGTACTTTGGAAACTGTTACTCAGAAAACCTTAAAGGTACATTCCTAATAGAGCTATAATGTCCTCATGAGGCAGGAAGAAACATCTGAGCATCTATACCCCAGCCAGATTTTCCAGTCTATAACTCAGCCAAAGAAACAAAGTAGGGCCTCCTGCTGGTTGTAAAATAAGATGAGTTGGTAGCATGAAAAAGGAAACAGACTTAAACACTTCAGTATGTTCTGTGGTGATTTTTTCAGTCAAAATGACACCATAAAATAAGGAAATTAATTACTAATTTCATTAACACTTTAACACTTGTTAAATCTGGATGGTTGGTTAAAAAGTTGGCTACCTAACCTTTGATGTCTAAAAGTTGATTAGTTAGGTAAAATTTGTCTCCTATAAGTCCATGTTGATTGTGTTAATGACAGTAATGAAGCTTCAACTCTTGCTTGCATCTTATATGAACCACTCCATTATCTGGTAGAAGGTTATCCAATTTAGATTTTTAATGTAGAAGCAACACAAAGTTCTTTCTCAATACATCAGAGCCTCAAGATTATTTTATAAAAATCATAATGAATGGAGTGATCTTGGGTCACTCCTTTGACAAACCTTGAATCTATCTGGGTTTCTTACTGTAGTAGCTACTGCCGAATAGCTTTTTTAATCACCCTTGAAACAGAAAAGAGTTCTGGTTTAGAAATACATGTATCATCTGATTTTTGCCAAAGTAATCCACTTTTTATTAACATAGGATAATGAAAAATGCTACAATTAAGGTACTAAATTTTTACGAGTGGCCTTCTCAGTAGCTTGGATATTGAAGAAGAAAATGCTTTTTCAGCAGCTAGAGAAGCAGCTACCATTTTAATTTAAACAATATTCACATCCTCATCTTTGCGTCAAATTATTCCTGGTGCTTTTTTGTTTGTAAAACAAATAGCACTTTTCAAATGAAGCAACACAATGTGTACTGGATGTGGAGAGGTGCTGGGCATGCTGTGGGAGCTGATTCTCAAGTGGGAAACGAATAAAAGACCCACTTGTGGGTACCTGCACCCTACCCCCTGAGCCCCGCCCTGCTACTCACCAGGGACACTCCTGGTCTTACAGACCCTATGTTAGCCTTGCCTTTCAAATGTATTTTTTTAACTGCCACATGGCAATCATCTTTTCTGATCTATTAAAAATGTAGTTCCATCTCACTTTCCTTGACTCTACCTACATACATTTAATTTGGACGCCTAAATTCATCCAGGACCACTGATTTTTAACTCTTTTGATCACCTGAAATCTATCCTGTGGAAATGAACACAACTGGGATATGAAAGGACAAGGATCAATCAGTGCTGCTGGACTCTATTGTCAGTATCTGATGGGGAGTTTCTGTAATTCTGCTATATTTATTTGTGTGATGATATCTGCACAGTGATCACCAAGATCAGAAATAACCTTTTCTTAGGCATTTTTTTTTTGATGCCGAGTGAAATTTACCTTTTCTCAAGTCCATTTCTTTTGGATCCATTTCAGAAATCGGATGTCCTTTGCTAGTAGCTGCTATGACCCCACTGTTCACTGCCCACAGCCATCACCCTCCTCTCTGCTGAACTTGCCAACCATTTTGGTAGCCTTGATTTTACATCCCAGCTCTATCGTTGGTGCCTCTATCTAAAATGAGGAGGGATTCACAAACACTACATGGTTACTGCAGAGCAGGATAAGACCCAACTGCTAAACTCAAATCCCAGTTTCATCAGAAGGTGGTTTGCTAAGAGCTGTCAAGTGCTCAGAACCTTAAAGTAAGCCATAGCAGAGCACTACAATTTAGTTCAGATGAAACTGGTGTGATCTCCTTTTGGCTTTCTGTGAGAAACAGTCAGGAATTGTAATTTCTGACACAGAGAAAGCCTGATTTCCCCTCAATTTAGGATAATTTTGCTCTGTTTTTGCAAAGTGAAATACAAAGTGTAATGGGAGTGCTGAACATAATAAGGCAAGAAATGTAACTCCTTTGCGCTGAAGGTCTCAGCTGGAGTGTTGTATCCAGGCTGGGGCAACACACTTCAAAAGGGATGTGGACCAACTGGAATCAGTCCAGGAATAGCGATGAGAGAGCTTAAAAACATAACCTATGAAAGAAGGCTGAAAGAACTGAGGTTGTTTAGACTAAAGACTGGACTAAGAGGAGATGCAACAACATAAATGCAAATTATGTAAGTGGCTGCTTCAAAGAGGGAGGAAATAAACTCTTCTCTGTATGGACTGTGGACTGGAAAAGAAAAATGGGCTTTAGTGGAGAACTGCAGATATAGACTTGACTTTCTGGTGGAGCTGAATTGGGCTGAATTTGCGGGAGACTATCTGAGCAGTGAGGAAAGGGGGAAATCCAAGGCTTGGATTGTCCCTCACGAGTGTAGTCCACACCTGTAAATGTAACATGTTTGACCAAGAGCAGAAAAGGAGCTTGAGGCTGGAAGGAATGATGACAATCAGGCCAGCTGTGGGGAGAAACAAAATGTTTGTTTGGACAATTTGCATCTGTTGCTTTTTTTAACCGGATAAGAGAGTACACTATGTAATATACACACACCAGCCTCACTTACCGACAGAGACTTAAAATATTTATATCACGGACAAACAATGCCAAGGAACTCCCCTACAAATGCAGTGATTTAATAAACACAGTACTGTAAAGTAGCATTTATCTTTATTATATATAATCAGCTGTTGCTTTTACTTGGGTAGAAATAATGTCAAACTGAGCCAAGGTAAGATGGGAAGGCTGGAAGGTTCCCATTTCCCCAGTCACAGACATACACACCTTTTTGGCTTTTGCATATACATATGGGCTTTAAGACTGTGTGAGGCACAGCAAAGAACTTCCTGCTGTGGCCCCACAAAGGACTGTGCATCTCACAGACCTCTTGAGGTCTCACAGAGCAGATAGCTCCTCTCCTCGGTCTCCATCAGCCTCATGGAATAAATATCTTCCATAAGACTATTGAACAAACAGGTATGTATGTATCTTGTCAAAAGATGCACATTGCTTTTCAGGCAAAGGTCAGAAAGATATCTATCTGAAAACACAGATTACATCTACATAAAGATTTTTATACTGGGCAGCAGGTACCAGATCCTCAGACAAACCCAACCCAGTGCTCAGGGTTCACTGAGCCATGCCCAATACAATATTAATAAAAAAAAAGTGAAGGTGACTTTATTGACAGTTCATAATCCCATGATAATCCTAATGCCATGATAATATGATATAAATCATTGATGGAATGATTGGCTGAGTGAACTATCATAGCCATTTTTCTCCCTGATGAAAATGCTAATAGTACATGTACACAAGAAAAAACACAAACATAGGAATAGGGGAGACGGCCATTTTTCAGGGATATTCACACTCTCCCTAATGGAGGCATTTTTTCATATGCTCACAAATGTGATCCAATCTGAAACTTCTTTTTTTTTCCTGTAGCAATATTTCTGTGTTCTTCCATCTTCATGTAAAATAGGGAATTGCCCCACAGAGCATTTAATCAAGAAACCGCAGTTTTAAATGAAACTTTGCTTCTGAAGAAAGAACTTCACAAATTGCTTGAAGGTCAGAGTACGAGTTGGCCCATACTTTGCAGACTTGTGAAAACACGATGCCAGCAGGCTCTGAGAACAGTATGAACAGTGTTTGTGCAGTTTGAATATGCAAATGAATGTAAACACACAAACATTACACATATTGAAAACTCTCCTTGGGCAATGTGATCCCAGAGCTGGGGTCGTTAGAAGATGTTGTTCCTTATGACTTTATCCAAGTTCACCATGGCATCACCACAGTGATGTCACCAGATCCCTGCCACCTGCATACCCAACTGAGCCCCTTGTTAATACACCCAAAGTAGACTGGCCTGCATGATCTTTAGTTCTTTACAAGACAGGGTTGGGCTTTTCATTTCTCTTCTGAGTGAATGTTCACCTAGACAGCAACTATTTTCACGTCAAAGCAAGGATACAGTTGCCTAAATGGATGTCACCAGTGTTGGCATCTGCTAAATAAGACTGAATGCTCCACAAGTATAGGCACCAGTGTAATCTCATCACAAATTATCTTAATTGAAAGCAGAATAGCCTCCTCCTGAGAAGTTGTTTACTTGCCCTTACCTGATCTGTTGGGAAAGTACCTGGCTGTGGTGTCTCCCAGTGTTGGGACAATGAGATCTCTGGAGTGAAAGACAAGATATTTCGGGCAGCACATGGCTTATATGAATTTACAGACCACTCGGGAATAAGCGAGCTTCTTGAGGAGAGCACTAACAAGCATTGTCAAAGTTCTCTTTCCACCAGTGGTCTTTCCAAAGTTCTCTTTCCATAAGTGGTCTTTCCACCAGTCTCTGGTGAGTTCCCATAACATCCACCTGTATCTGGAAGACATATGAGATGTGAAGTATGTCCTAAGTAACACTTTGGAGAAGTGTTGGGGTGGCTTTTCCAGGCTGTGCTGACAGAGTGGGACTAATGTGCTTTTCAGAGGAGTGGTCCCTCAGATGTCAGGCAGCAAGGGAGCATAGACCTAGGCTTCCTTCCAGAGTAGACAAGGATGTGCAGGGTTAGGGAAGAGAGAACACTGAATGCGGCACCCTGGGGGAAAAAAGCAAAGCAAAGCAACCTGCACCCTCTGCAGACATAGGTCTCCACTGTTCAGGACACATTCCCAGTGCTCCTCAGTGAAGCTTCTGGCAGAAACATGGAAGTGTTATCAGGGAGCTTAAGGAAAATAGCATTGTGTCAAAACTATAGTGCCAAGCCTTCTGCAAAGCCCAGGTGCTGTTCAGCAATGGAGGAGATACAAGATAACCTGTTTAAAGATTTATTTTCTTCTTCTCCAATATGCTGGATGCCTGAAAAATCCCTCCTGTCTTTTGACTTCTGCTTGGTTGGAACATCCCAACAGGTAACAGGGAAGCCAACAAGGGGCGCCTTTCTCTACAGAGTCTAAGAATAGATCTGGACACTTTACCCACGGCAAAGCAAGGGCCACTGAACCAGAGTGGCTCACCAGAGAGACGGCTAGGGATCACTCCCATGACCATCACCCTTGGTCACAGGCAGGACAGGGGGAGTCAGTGCAGGAATTGTGGGGCAAGTTTTTGCTGGAACAGGGCATTTGACCCCCATTGGCAGCTATCAGTAAATATCTGGTTCTTCAGACACCGTGCTTAATGGAGCAGTGACTCTCTAGAAGGGGCGTCTTGGAGGCCAGAACACTGTGCAGGTGCTCTCAGGCGCAGGGTAGTTCCCAAAGACCAATGAATTAGTCATCTTCTCTTCCGCTTCGTGCCCACAGGCATTAAAGTGATAGTGCTACAGTGGGGTTGTAGCTCTTTAGACCTGTGTTGTTATCATAGGTGACAATGAATGTGTTGGAATGGAGAAGGGAGTACTGTCAAGGAGCTGCATGATGGAGAACAGGGATGTGGAGGCAGTCAGGAGTGCAGCAGGAGCAGAGACAGCTGTCCAAAAGCTTGGAACCCTCGAGGCACATTCACGCAGTGGTAGAGCACAGGCAGGCAATTACACTCGCCCCAAAAAACCTTCATCTGCTGTTTGGTGTTTTTACTAGAAGTCCATTGTCATGTCTCAGCAAATTGTGGGCTGTGCCTCATCAAGGCAAAAATGTGTTTCTTCCTCCTTTCTTATTTTGATATATTTCACTTCCATATAATGTCCAGAGGGATAATTTAGCCTGTTCAAATGCCTTATTGAGGAAGGACTGCATTGTTCTTCCAGCCTTTGCGCCGCATCAGAATGTGCCTCTTCCTGAGCGGCCCTGCACATGGCCAGCTCATGATAAAGCTGGGGCTGCTTTTCTCTCATTGTTTCTCTTTGCATTTGCCTTTCTCTTCCCAGCTTCATTTGTCCAAATACTAATTTGTGTTTATAACAAGAAGTGGTTCCCGCACCTCCCCTTTGTTGCTTAATTGAAGGGAAACTGAGCAACAGGTGGATCTCAGGAAATATCATTAGTCTCTTTCAATTGTTTTTGGCACTTCTTTGAAAGAAAAGTTCAGCTCAATGCAACTGGCTGTTCGCTGTTTCCAGGCTAATTACTGCGGGACCCAAATGAGGAACATATTTGAACAAGTCTAATTTAAAGAAGGTGAGCTGCTCATCCAGCTTAGTATTATTTACAGGCTTAGAATTGCACAAGCAGTTAAGGACTTTGATGAAGCTGTTATAACCAAACTTATAAAGGAAAATAAAACCCTTGAGTATTGCATAGCATAAAAGTACCATTGGTGCACAGAAACACAGCCAGCCACGACCCAGTGTGTTCATGTTTATGTAAGGGCTTCCTTTTAACCTATTCTTTTGTTCATAGAGAATAGAAACAGTGTATAAGGACAAAAGTATTGTTGTATATTTGATTTTGAGAGGTGCTTGTCAGTGGAGCCTGTAACTGGAAAAGAAAAGCTAACCAGGGAGATTTCTTCCTCAGCTCCTTGGGTCACAAAACTGAAAAGTCACAGACAAGGGGGAAGGATGCTAAAGAAAACAAGCAGCATGATCCTTCAGAGTGTGGTTTTAGCCCAGCAATTCCCAGTAGGACAAAAGAGGCAAAATCTCACAGTGCGCTCCTTCTATCCCTTTGTAGACAGAGCTCCAATTTCTGCTATTTTTAAAACCAGAACCCTGGGGGAATATTTCACCATTGAAAATCAGCCAAATGCATTAACGAAGTGGTCCACCTGTTACAAGAATGCAGGCGAAGGGCTGGATGATGGCAGCTCTCACTTGATGGTCAGCTATCAGGATATTCCTTACATGTGATATACTGTGATTTTTGACCAACTGAAAACCTTGCCATCTGCTTTATATTTCAAGGCTTGAACAACTAGGCAAGTCAGGGGAAAAGAAGAGAGATGATAACATCTTTAATTTCAAGGGTAATTAAAGAAGATAGTAGATGCACAAAACATAAGAATGCAAAATGTTATTTAAATATAACTGGCTTAGTGGTACTGAGCTTTCACCATTGTCTGAAATGTAGCTGCTTCTTGTTTCTTTCCACTGAAAAGCTGAGAATCTCAGCATAGAAATCTTCTGACATGCAATGTGTCATGCGCTGTTTGGAGCAGCAGTAATCAGCGGGTGTTGACAGCAGTAGGGAGAGAAGTGGTACAGCAAAAACACACACACACTCAACTACAAAAACTGGGAAATACAAGGACAGTAAAATCATCATTAAACAAGCACTTCTCCCCTGGACATGGGAACAGGGATGCAAGTCAAAAAGCCCTGGCTTTTCAGCAATGCCTTTATGGATTTATAATTGTAAATACCCCCTTTTATAAAGGATGTATTTAGGAAGCAAAAAGGTTTCCTTTTTGTGAATGATCTATTTTACAGGGCTTAAAAATATGTCAAGGTTTGCTGCAGTAAATTCTCCTCATGCTGTAAGTGAGTAATGTAAGCAACTTGGGTTGCCTTTTAAACAATTCCCAGTGTGTGGCATGGCCAGTGCAGTTTGAAATGCCTCTGTCTATCTAAACAGAAACAGATGTTTGAACAGCAGAGCTGTGCAGAAGTAATTCTTCAAACAGTAGATTAAAACATCTGTCAGGACCATTGGATGGGACCAGACAAGCAGCAGCAGTGTCAGCTGGGACTGCCAGTCACTTCTACCTTACGCTAGAGGTGGAAGGGAAATGATGGGGGAATTCTATCTGGTCTTTGCATGTGATACCCTCTTATTTTGCCATGTTTCTCCAGCCATTCAGAAGATTACAGACCCGTCTGTGCAGAGTAGCTCACAACCCCTCTCAGCACTGCCTTCTGTAACAGAGGTCTTCTAGGTTTTCACTTTTCCCGTTAATGTCTTTTTCTGCCACTGCTGGCAGTCGGTATGAAAGCTGTGAAGTGTTGGTGACATGCCAGGTTACCGCATTTTACAGTTATTTCCATCTGTCCTTCATGTTTCAGCATTCGACCAGTTTAGTGGCATTGCAAGCAAATTCTTCAGGCCTCACTGGGTCAAATAGATGACAGCCGACTAATCTACTGCAACTTGCCCGCAGGAGCTGTGCCACAGGCAGTGTATTCATTTCCAGCTCAGCAAGAGGCCAAACCAAACCCTTGGATTAACACCTCTTTTGCACTCACCCCCACCCCAAAATCAGAGCCAAGAAAGTGATACAGAGTCAAGAAACTGTTCCAATGTTTTTGGTGAATCAAGTCAAAGCTCTGAATCCTAACAGCCCCTGAAGGATACCATTTTTACAGTCTGGATCTGAAATCTTAAGCTTCAATCCACCCTCTGTTTCCAGCCCAGACTTATTTCTTGTTTTAGCATCCAGAGGAATAAGTGAGGACAGACCTCTGGACTGCTCATTTTGGGGTGGAGCTGCTATGGCTTCACTCCTAGGACCTTCCTCTTTCGAGGAAGCTCCTTATGTGCACTCCTAAATCAAGGTCGGGGCCAGGCCTGCCACCTCAGCTCCATAGGTGTTCCCTGGGAAGACCCTCACCAGGGTGAGGTGCCAGTGCTGGGACAAGCAGCACGGGGTCCCCAGTGAAACTGGTGGAGTTCTCCCTTCCCCACACACAAGTTGCTCTCCCGTCTCATTTGTCCCCAGCAGCCATTAATTGTGGGCTGTAGCAGCAGCAGATTACCTCACGACAGCCTGGCAGATGTGCTCTTGCTGAATAAATAAACTCATTTATATGGCTGTAATGACTGTTGCTTCTGTGCTCTCATCATGAAAACTCCAGCCTATCTACAGCAGTTTATAAACAAAGCTGCTTTGCCTTTATGGAAAAGCAATTTGTGGCTGAGGAGCCTCGGCAGCGACTCGTGCCAAAGAGAGCTGAGGCCATTTCTCAGGGAACAGGTGTCCGCATCATTAAAGCCACAACCCCCCCTGGCATTAATTGCCATCCCTGTTGGCACACTGAGAAAAGAAATTGCGGTTTGTCTGGGCCATGAAGATCAGCTTCCCGACTCCCTCCTTCAAGGTAACTACTCTGCCTGCAGCATTGCTGAGGCAGGGAGAGAGCACAAGTGCTGTGTGGTAGATGGACTCAGTCTCTGGTGGTGGGGGCAGGGAGCACCAGGAAACTGGCACAGACTGGTGAAACAAAAGCATTAATGGGGAGACAGAAAGAAACTGTTTATTAGACAGAGCAAGTTCATTAACTTCCCCCTTCCCCTCTTTATTTATTTTAACAGTCTCCTTGCTTCATCTCTTCTCCTGTGTTTCTTCCCTTGCTTCCTTCCATGCTACATTTTTATTGCAGAAAGGAAAAGAAACTTCACCCTGTAGTTTCTTAGTCTACTTGCAGCTTTAGAGTAATACACTGCAACTAAAAACACACTGTGCCCCAAAACACAGCAAAGCACAGGCATGCACCCTGCAGAAATGGAGAGCTGCTGAACAAAGTTCTAGCTTAGATGGGATTCTCTCTCATCCATCTGAATCACTGCAGGTGGCCCCATCTGTCCTGCTTGTGCCCCCACCTGGGTACTTCCCTCCACCTTTGTGGCCCAAGTAGCCATGTGAGCCATGAGCATAGAGAAAACTGGGAAAATGGAGTGAATGGCACATCTTCCCTGCAGACAGCCATGGTTAGCACCACACACATGGTGCCCTGGGGAGGAGAGTCACGCCGCAGAACCGCGGTGTGGTTGCAGTGACTTCACCCCGCTAATTATGGTAAGGCAGGAACATGCTGGCAGCATTTAGGGGTTTAGGTTATAGCCACACTACAAAGTAAACAGGCTGTGAGTGATATTTTAGTTTATAACCAAAGACAAGACGACTGTCTTAGTTAAATGCACTGGTAGCCTTGAGTCAGGGGATTTTGGACATGGATGGGAGCTGGGTTAAAATAAGCCAGGGTTCGTTCTGAAATATGGATCTCCAAGAGGATGCATTGCTCTCTGAGCAAGATTATTCTCAAATCCCCATTAAGCCACAGAAACAAATGTTTTCACAAGCAGTCAGGACATTGCTGCTCCAATAAACTCAGACACAAGCATAAGGCCTGGGGAATATAACTGCGAAGACAAGGGAGCAGCAAGAAACCTTTCCAGGACTGGAGCTAGGACAGCCATCCTCAGCAGCTGCTGGCCATCTGTCTGCCTTGCACTGCCTATGTCCCCACAGTCCCTGTGGGTCATTAGCAGGGCACTGCTGTTTGTCAGCCCAGCTCGGTGCGGTGGCTGCTCAGAGGAGGAGGCCGGCCCAGCTCTGTTCGCACCCACCAGTGTGCAGCTGGGGCCTGCCTCTGCTCACACCCACTGGTGTAGGGCTGGGGCT
>VZTN01024209.1:84174-98602 GCA_013400515.1 Erpornis zantholeuca
GGGCTGGGGCTCGCCTCTGCTCGCACCCATTGGTGTGGGGTTGGGGCCTGCCTCTTCTTGCACCCACTGGTGTGGGGTGTGGGGCTCTCCTCTGCTCACACCCACCGGTGTGGGGCTGAGGCCTGCTTCTTCTTGCACTCACTGGGGTGGGGCTGGGGCTCTCCTCTGCTCGCACCCACCGGTGTGGGGCTAGGGCTCTCCTCTGCTCGCACCCACCGGTGTGGGGCTAGGGCTGGGGCTCACCTCTGCTCGCACCCACCGGTGTGGGGCTGGGGCTCGTCGCCTCCTCCCTGCTCTCGCCTGCAGCCATGGCTGGCACCTGCCGTGCCTATGGTGGGCAGCTGCCTAAAGCATCAGGGATAATTGCCTTCCTCTCTCCACAGATTATCTTTAGCACCAGGCAGCAGTGACAGAGCAAACACAGCCATGGGCTTGCAGCAAGCCCAACAGTACCAACATGAACCCACCCAGGGCATGGTCACCCCAAACCTCCTTTTCAGCTCTTTGACATTGCTGAGGGGGACAGAGAAAACGTGTTAGGGACTGGAATGGCTTTTAGGGACCAACTCAGCAAGTGGTATTTTGCCTTCCATTAACTCTGCTGGTTTTACTCTCTGCAGAGTTAATTACAAATCAGTTTAATTGTTGTCTCACTTGATAACTTTCTAATCTCTCAGAGACTTGCTGCACAGCAGGCTGTAAGGTTATATTTTATCACTTCTCTTTCCATTAACCCCACTATGTTAGTCTGTGGTCTGCTTCCTCCCTCTCTCCCCAGAACATTAACAATCAAATTGATTAAAACCAACTTCAGCAATGGCTCTGTTGAGAGGCTTCCCTCTGCTCCCCACCAGCCACAATGGCTGTCACAATGTCAGGTCACGAGAGGAAACTTCTCTGCCCCCCATGCCTTCCCTCCCCATTGCACGACCAAGCATGGCAGAAAAAGTGTGCAGTGACACATGAGTGTGCAGAGAAATGAGGGAGAGGAATGGAAAAAAGCACTCTGAGGAATGTGCCTTTAAAAAAAATTTAAAAAAGGAAACAAACCCTGGCAATCTGCAAGACAATTATAAAAACACCCCAAGTATGCCAGGAATTCAATCTTGGATGCCTACCTACAGTCACCACTGATCAGCATTTTCCCATCAACTCTCCCTTTCTGATCTGACCACTCCGTGTAGCATTAAAAGCAGCTGCCTCTTTTGCTGTTCTTACATCTCTGGATGCTCGATACAACACAGGGGTGGGAGGGAAATTTTCATCATTCTCTTATCTTTCCTGGGTTGCAACATGCAAGAGCATGCAGGGCACACATCATATTCAGGATATAGAGCATCCGGGAGCCCTGCAAGGGCTCCCAGGTATAGTTTGTTCTACCTCTGACAACAAATGGTATTGGCTTGATGTATGAAAATCAATGTTTCTTTATAAAAGATAATAATGCCTAGTTCTCCAACAATGTCCACAAACCAAGCACCAAATAACTGCTTGTTGTTCTGGATGTCCCTGAAGCTCACTGACCATGCTCTATACTTAAATTTGAATGTAGTTGGATACTCTGAAACTAATTTTCAAGTCTACTAAAAACCCTTCCCTCAAAACTTAATCCATGACATTTCCTCCTTGGAAGTTCTAGTTGGTTCGTGGGTCTCTGTCATGGGGACAGAAAAATCAGGTACACTAAAAGTACAATCTTTCAGAAATGTTCTGGTTCAGCTGTTTGAACAGTTTTCTGGCTTATGCATTTTTCTCTGATATGATGTGTCCTATATTCACTAGGTATGTTTTGTTTTGTTTGTTTTACTGAGTTATCCATCTCCTACTGAGATTGGTTCTGTTTCTGCAGTCAGAGACATCCTAGGGTTAGGAATCTTATCACAAAAATATTCCAAAAAACTCATGGTTTATATATGTAAACTAACACTTGTCTGATGTCAAGCTCAGAAGAAATCTTGCCATTGCAGTGAGCTTTGGATTACTCCCTCAAAAGAGGACAACAAGAGTTTGTTTCAAGCCCATCAAAGCATTTCCAGGCAAGAGTAACATCCAGAAACCCCCTGACTAGATGATCTTGCAGGAGACCAAACCACCACCAGCCTTCCTCTGACCAACCAGCCTAAACCAGGTTGGCTGAAGAGTTCCAGAGTGGGGAATGGTGTATGTCACCTGACCTGAGCTGTTCTGTCAGATGAGATCAATGGCTCCATTTATTAGCATCAGATAATATTAGTTAATACCAGACATGCATTTGTTTGTCTTTCACCCTAAATAAGTGTATGATCACTGGACAAGACTGCTGTGTCCGGCAGACATGGGACAGGAAGGCAGATGCTGCTATATTGCATGTGGAAGGTAAGTGCAGGCAGTGCAAAGCAGAGAACCATAAAACCCTTGTCCATGAGGTCCTTGTTATGGTCATAAAATTACTTAATAGCACATTGGCATCAGGAAACATTTGTACAACAGAAGATATGTGTCCAATGCATTAATGTGAAACCTTTTTGCCCTGCAGACCTCTCTAAAATTTCTTACTAAATGATCATAAGAAACCCTTCAGACTGCCTTGCCAGTGAGTCTGAAAACATTTTGCTGGTTGGCAATTGCTTATATATGTAAGCTACAGTATCTTGCCAATGCCTTTTTCTTTAAAAGCTAGTATGATACTTTAATCCACGCTTTTCAGTCAAGTAAGTAATTTAAATGGGCACTTGACCCTAGAATATGCCAGATCAGAACTGCCACATGCTTTCGGGAAATCTGGAAACAGATCCCAACCTCATAAGTCATCACAATAATTGTAAGGGATAAAAAACAGACCACACTGACTTAATCACTTCTGAAATTTGTAACTATGTTTGGATATGAACACTCACTGAGATTTTCAGCAGTGTTAGATGGCTTGTTTTCCAAAGATGCTTTTCTCAGCATTCCTGTAAATCAGGCCTGAAATCAGATACTTATTTAACAGACAGACACAATTCACCCCAAACCACCCATACTTTTTGGAAATATAAATTTCTACTACATTATAAAAGCATCAGAGAAGAAGGATTTGCCAACCTCCTCAGAAACATAACACTTCACAATAGGAAAAATTCCTTTCTTTAATATTAATTGTACTTTTTAGCATGATAATTTCATTTTTCTAGTATTCCAAATCTTTGGAGAAAATGCCTACTTGGTTAGTAAATCATGAGGGCATTCAAAATCTGTGGAACTCATTGAATTAACTTGAAAAGCTTTTCTTCCTCAAAAAATAGTGCAGTGGGATTGGTTACCTATCAGCTTGCTCTTAACTTCCATATCACACCAAGTAGTGTATACATGATATCCAAGACTACATCTGTGTTTTCATACCTGGGGGACAGTCTCCCAACCTCAGTGCAGCACCAAGCCCACCCAATGACTCTTTTCTGGTTGAGATTTGAGCACTAGCTCTTCTCCTCTGTCAGCTTTTTTTGCCACTGTGTCCCTTGCACAGCTGGAGGTGGCCAAGGCAGCAGGGCAGTAGAGCAGTAGGTCTGAATGGGAAAATACAGATTAGTTCATTGTAAGTTACTCACATGTCTAGTCAATCTGATGGAGTTCTATTTCACGGGCTTGTTCACAAAGTGGTTTGGGGGATTTTTTTGACATACTGCATTTTTGATTGGTCTCTGGCGACAGTGTCAGTGAATATGAAGATGAGAACATCAACTTGAAGTTCTTATTACTGTTCTGGACCAGACCATGCTGTATGCCAGTATCAGCAAAGTAATCCTGGGAGCAGTGTCAGCCATCTTCTATCTCTCTGAACTCAGCATTATTTCACCTTGTAAACCACAAATTCTTAGAAAAAACGAACGATGAATTGTCCAAAGTGACCTTTAGAGTATCAGTTACCACTCATGCCCAATGAAAATGTAGCAACACATTTATCTGCCAAAAGCTGTGTCTTTTTCCTTCATATTTAAAACTGTAGTTTCCACCCTATCTTAGGGGCTGGTCTTCATGTTTCTGCTCTGATGATAAAGGATTGTGTTATTCTTAAAATAATATTGTTGCTATTTAAAGAATGGTGGTGTGTGAAAAATAGAAATCCTGAGGAACTTCTGCAGTGAAGGACATGGAACTGAGGTGAAGAATGCTTGGAAAGGGAAGGTGAAGAAGCAGACAATTGCAGGTACCTGGGAAGCTGACCATCAACAACATTTTTCTCATGCAGTTTGGACTAAGTGATAATCATGGATGTTCTGCATCCCAAAGGAGTACATAAATTGTCTGCCTGTGGCAGCACACAGCTGAAACCGCTGTCTGACATCCTGAACTTTCAGCTGTTAAAATTTTCTGCATAGCCTATATGCCATCCTCTGATTAAATAACAGAGATTTCAGCATGACAGTAGCAGCCATGGCAGCTCCCTTCAGCCCTGGCAGGAATACTTAAGGGAAAGAATCTGAAAAAAAAGTCCCTGAAGATGTACCTTCATGGAATTTTTTCTAAGAAAATATATTTTGGGCTGACTGACCAATGCAAATATCAAGGGGTAAATATTTCTCATGGTGAACATCAAGACAGGAGTATTTTTGTACTTCAACTGTTTTCAATTATTTTTTCCTGTCCACCTCTATTAAAAGATAATGGTATAAGTCCAGAATAAATTCATGGGTGCCTACAGAGCTACACTGATTTAAAACTTAAGTAGCAAAAGTGGCATGGTACTGAGCAGCACAGCCCTGAGGCAGTGAGATCTCATGGCCCCCTAAGCCACCAGAGACAAAATCTTCATTCAGACCAGCAGTGACTTTTCATTTCCATGCCTCTGTTGGTGTAAAAAAGACATTTCCATGCCTCCCATGTCTATGGAGGGCAGAGTCAGGCATGGCTGCTGCTTTCAATACCTATCTCATGGCAAGGCAGGAGGGAAAAACTTGAGTTAATGTAAAGTTGTTCTTCAAATCCCTCCTTGGCTGGTTGCAGGGTGTTTAACTCTGCTCCCACAGCTTTGCTGTGCCATGTCCTGGTGTGTCTCTCCAGAGGCATCTCTGTTTAAGTGCCTGCCAAAATTATTCTTGTCTATATTTTTTAGCCCATATACAATTTTGAGGGCAGTGGCTTTATATTAACATGAGAGGAGGACAAGCTCGATTGGTACCTCTTTATTTTCCTCAATTGTCACTGTGGAGGGAGAGGAGGAGAGAGAAAAATGTTGCCTTCCCTTGTCATTTGTCATGTTAGAGTTTTACTTGTCTCTGAGGATTATGAATTAAGGATTGCCTCCTCTCTTTGTGCTTCACGTGCCTGTTTTTTCACAGGTCAGGTTGTGAGTTCATTCCTTTGTAAGTACTCTGTGACGCACAAAAGCCAAAAGGGGAAAGAAAAAATCCCCACCCACTCTGAGACAGTCTATTGAACTTTGTTTTCCAATTACCTAACAAATTGCTGACTAAGGACAGGATAGGGCGGTGGAAATATAAGACCTAAAGGCACTGTACATTCCTCATCTGTAATGACCAGAAAAAGTGGGTGTTTGTTGGTGGTTTTAGCCAATTTGCAATTTATCTTGGTTTTAGCCCAAGCAGGCTTGAAACCAAGACAAACATTCTTTGATGTAATCTAATTGTGACTAAGACCGTTTGCATAAAGGTTTCACAGCTAGGATAGGAAGAGGAAAAAGACCTTGAAAGCATTCCAGTGGAAAAGTCATGTGCACTGGGCTTTCAGCTGTACCAATGGCGCCCAGCAGCCCATTGTTTTAGTTGTGGCTTAAATTAATACCTGACAGCAAATGAATTAAGGCCCTGCTGAAGTCATGTATTCGTTTATTCTTGTTTTGGTTCCAATCGTGTTTGCACAATGATAGCTTCAGGTGAACAACTAATGGGGAAAATGCCCTTCCCCTGTTCCTATTCCCACTCTCTTCCAAAACTATATTTAATAATCTATCTTAAATTCTCTCCAAATACATTAGCCTGACCAGGCTAGTCTCACAAATTAATGAAAGCTCACATTGTTGGTGAGGCTGGAAAGAGTCTGGAGAGCACTGCCACTGGTCCTGAAGTTCTGCAATGCATAGAAATGGTACCTAGTTTTTCTCCTTCCTGTGGGTCCCACTCTTCTGAGGTTATCCCAAAAGTACGATCAGTGATCCAAGCTGGATTTTCCAGCAAAGGGTGCATTTTAAAGATAGTAGAGGTTCTGCTTCACCAGATGCTCTTGGTCCAGTGTGTAGAGAGACCAGGCTCTAAGGTCAGTGAGGAAAAGCAAAACTAAGAGATATTCTGCTCTGAGGAATACTGGAGACACAGCAAAGTCATTAGTCAAGCATAAGCAGAAAATACACAGGAGATGGAAGTAATTCAGACTACTGGAATTGTAATAAATAGGTTGTCTGGGTAAGTAGAAATGTTCTTTCTCACAGTCTGTGGACAGCCTTTGGTTATTACCAGCATTTCTTGGCTGTTATTACGAACAGTCCTTGGTTGGCTCCACGGCAACCTGACTATCAGTGTTTGATACAAACACATTAAATACTCATTAGTCCCCTATCTTCTGGGCTTCTGCAGAGGAAAAGCTGAGATGGGTGGCCTTGTTCAGCCTCGAGAAGAAACGACTGAGAGGGGACCCCATCAATGTGTATAAATATTAAAAGGGAGGGTGCCAAGAGGATTCAGCCAGGCTCTCCTTGGTGGTGCCAAGAAATAGGAAAAGAGGGAATGGGCAGAAACTGATGCACAGGAAATTCCACCTGAATATGAGGAAGGACTGCTTCACTATACAGGTGACTGAGTACTGGAATAGATTGTCCAATAGATTGGACAATGCTCCCAGCAGGGTTGTGGAGTCTCCCTCACTGGAGATGTTCAAGAAATCTGGACACAATTCCTTGCCATGTGCTCTAAGATGACCCTGCTTGAGCAAGGAGGTTGCACCAGATCACCCTCTGTGGTCATTTTCAACCTGACCCATTCTGTGATTCTGTGAAAGGTATGTATGCATAGATGTGATTCATAGCCTACTGCTATAGGTGTCCATGTATGTGGCAGAAAGGTCAGGTTTAATTCTGGTTCTTCTTTCCCGTAAAACCTGTCATTTCTTAATTATAGCAACATAACTCTAAAAAAAATCAGAGCAAAGGGTTTTACATTTTGTGTCACAGAATTGAGAGCACAGTAACAGATTACAATTGCGCTTGTTGCTGTAACGTATTTGCTGTTAGTAATCCATTATGGCTTATTTCCCAATCTCTAAACACATACCCCTTCAGATTTTTACTAGGGACTGTGGCTAGTATGGTTCAATAAGCAATTTCCCAATTGGGTGCTGTAATTCAGCATTCAAATTGTCCTGAAAATTTGCTAATCCAGGCATAAAATATGCTCTTCTGAGCTTTATGTTTAATGATAATGAAAAAATTCCAGTGGTATTTTACACTCCTGTCAAAATACCATTTCCTCCAAGTCTGTTTGAGTCATAATTTGAAGACAGCAGCTGTAATTTCCCTAGGAAAGCATCTATATATACCTATTACTGCATAATGCTTGAAAAAAATAAAACAAAAATGTTAAAACTCATTCACTCTATTTAGAGGTGGGCTGCTCTGCAATGAATGGGTGATAGTCTGTCTACAGGACAGATATATGTCTTAACTAGGCTGCTAAATGTTACATTTCAACCTACAGCAAGAGATTTGAGTCTTGATGGTGCCTTCTTTTTTTTTTTATTTCTTCCATATCCTAGGTAACAACCTGCTTTTGAATTTCATTCAGAAATTCATTCTCTTTGCCTTCTTTATAGAGACCTACAGATAGATGAATTATTTCCCTGGCAGTGGCTTGTTAACCAGATGGTAACGCAAGGAGGGTGTGTAACAGGATATCGAGATCTCCTCATTCTCAGTTCTTAAGTCATTGTGAGATAAGCCCATAACAGGCTCAGTGATTAGTTCAGGAGAATTTCTCTGGGGACCAGGAGATTGATCTTGGACACACTGTGTCCTCTTGGTCAATCAAAGTGACGACTGAGAGAGCACTGAACATTACAACCCCAAAGAAATGCAACACTGATTAAATGCAAGGGATTTTCTATGTGTTACTGTTCTTGTAACATTCTCAGCAAATTCTGAAAAGCTGCTAGTTTTTGGAATAATGCCTTTATAGATTAATGCTGCTGATTAATAAGAGCTGTTATTTATGCTGAAAATCACACAACTGCTGGGTCTAAAGGATTCTTTGGGGCTGAAAGCTTTCTGTACAGAAAGTTGTTGTTGGGAAACAAGGGACTGGTGTGTTACTGTAAAGGATAGGTTGTAAAAGGGATGCTTAAAAGGGGCCCAATATGGTTTGGATCGCAGCCAAGGTCTTGCATAACAGGATGCCTCATAAAAGAAAGGCTTAGAGGAGTATGGTTAAAAGACAGACGTTTCTTTTGAGCAGAGATGTGCCAACGGGAAGATCACTGACAAATCTTTGTTCACTTCTATGTGTGCATATAATTAAAAAATGTTGGTGTTTGCAGCCGTTCCCAGATGATGTTGACTGGTTTAGAGAATCACCATTTAAAAAAATTAAAAATAGACAAGAATGCAACAAATGCAGTTCAGCCAGGGGTATTTTTAGAGGGTAAACAGGTCAGATTTTAATGCCCATCAATGAGCAGAAGCAGGAATGCCCCTCAAACCTTGTGATCAGGTGTGCAGCTAGACAAGATTGCAAATCTGGGTCAACTGTCTTGCAAAAGCACGATTCCCTGCTTTGGGTATGAGAAAGGAGTTCATGCAGCCACTTGCATCTAACAGGCAAGCCAGGATGCTGCTAAGTTGGTAACAGAAGCCTCATTGAAAACTAGAGAAAATTGTCTTTGTAATGACAACAGAGGGAAACTTTTAACTCCAACCTAATTGCCTGGCAAGTATTTGCATTTTCCTGCAAATTTAGAGTCCGCTAGTAGTACTATAGAGCAAGCTCTGTCAAGACACAATATATGGCTCCTTTCTGTTTCTAGACGAAATAGCTGATGTTGCCCTGTTGTTCTCCAGAAACCACCCAACACACGCATGACATTAGCACCAGGACTCAGGAGCTGAGGAAAGGCTGTATCAGAGGAAATGTTAACACAATCTCTTTATGATTTCTTCCCATAACCACTATAATACTTTATCTTGAATCTACTGCTGGCTTTAGCAGAACATATACAGGCTCAGGGGAAGGTGTCCCTGCCCATGGCAGGGGGTTTGGAATGAGATGATCTTTGAGGTCCTTTCCAACCCAAGCCAGTCTATAACTCCATGCCTCCGTGTACAGAGCAAGTGGCTGGATCCTCCGCACCACCCAGATGCGTCTGATGGTGCACTTGATGAAGTGCCTCTGGGGTTCCTGACCAGGCTGAAACTGCCTTCAGCCTCAGTCTGGGATATGTAGTGACTTGTATCTTCCATGCCAGAGGAGCCTGGTGAGCAAAGCAGTCAATGGCATTGACATTTCCCATTACATTTCTTGCTTAAAGCAGGTGGTGGGACAAACGACTGGGTAATGTGCCTTGCAGGTAGACTACTCCTTTCTTTCACTGGCCAGGTCAGAGCTCAGGGGAAGTCCCATTGAAGGAGTTGGGGAAGAGCAACCTCTGCAGCAGATATACCTGTGGTGCTATACCTCCCACTACTATGAATCACAGAATCAGAATCATAGAATGATTTTGTTTAGAAGGGACCTTACAGATCACCTAGTTCTAAGTCCCCTGCAGTGGACACGGACACTTTTCACTAGGCCAGGTTACTCAGAGCCCCACCCAGCCTGGCCTTCAACACTTCTAGGGCTGGGACATCCACAAATTCTCAGAGCAATTCTCTGTTTCCTGAAAACTACAGAGAATGGTTTGACACCCCCCTGAGAGGAGCAAGTTACAGCTCAAAGTAAACATCATGTTTACTTTTGCCGCTTGAGAAGAAATAAGTCGTGAACCTAAGAAGAAGAAATTGCCATCCACATTCTAGGTTTGTACTCAGCACAGTTCTTCTGTGTCTGAGTGTAACACAGAGACAGCACAAGATCTTCTCTGGGGCAATTCCGCTCTCAATTTTAGAGTTGTAAATATAAACCCCAAGTAGATGTCCTCCCAGCATCCTGCTCCACCTTTACACTGTCAAGAATGACACAATGAGGTGGTCATGTCCAGACATGTCATCAGTTACCAGTGTGTTGTCATGAAATAAAAATGCAATTACAGTGTTACAGTATTTTACAGTTTTTCCTCTATGTGTGCTACTGGGTGGATCGAAGGAGATGAAAAGGCAGGGCTTTAGCTTTAGACTGAGAAGAGCTTTGCTGAGAAGAAGAAAGAAGGTTTGCTTGCAAAGAAGCAGGTGGGTTATCGACCACTCGTTCTCATTTTGGTTCTGAAAGCAGAAAAGGTTCTTCTGTGCTCCAGGAACCAGTGGCAACCTTTGGTGGAGTAAATCAATACTTAACAAGTAACAAGACATCATCACCATATGCTGAGAATAGCATAAACCCAGTCTTTAAAGAGCTCTCCTACTTAATACCAGCCTTTTTATTTCACTATGGAAATGCTTATATCTAAGCAATTATACCACAGAATGCCAAATATGCTTTTTCTATGCAATATTCTTCCAAAATACTGTGCTCCCATGCTGTAGATTCTGGGGTGATGTTTTTAACTGAACAGCAAACCCAGGGTTAAAGTGCTTGATGAAATAACAATGTGTTGGATACACATGGACATAAAGGGTTTATTGGGCACTGCAGTAGGAAGGAGAAGGCACAATAGCTGAGTAGTCAGACCTGATAGAAAAACATTTTCAGACCTAGCAATGAGTCCTTTCCAGTTAGACAAGTGAACACCAGTCTAAATGAGGCCTGGATCCACATATTGTAGTTCCCCACCTTATATAAAGTAATTGTATGCTGCAATTACCCTGCTTTTAATATATTGGGGCCTGAAGCTAATCTTACTGATGTGTCATTTCATTGCATGCAATGGGTTCAAATTCCAGATTAAAACCAAGCAAAACGAAACAAAAAACCAATCCAACAAAACAAAAAGTAAAAGTGGAACTTGTAAAGAGTATCAAGAGGAGAAGGAGATCCACTCTGGAGTTTATGTCAGTGGAATCAGAGACCAAAATATTATCACTCAATGTATCTGCAAATGTTTTGATGTAGGCATGCTATTGTATACCACCGGTTTAATTCCACCAGAGAGATTAAAAGTAAAATAAACTCAAAACTTGCCCCAACACAAAATGTAACTAAACTTCTGGCATCACCATATGCTTTTTCTTTGCTTTTACATGTATATATTTGTGTATAGTTTGGAAAGTAACCATAGCATATTCTAGCAGGAGTCAGACAGGTCAATCTCTGTGAATTCAAGATAAAGCTGCATGCCTTGAAAAAAAAGCCAGGTCTGGAGACCAGGCTTGAGATAAACAGCCATCTGAAAGATAATAGATTTGCCTGACATTGTTGTATCCAGTAAATCATAACAAAACTTCAGAATACTGGAGAAAGGCCAGGAATCGGTGACTTACATTATTGTTTTATTATCACATTTTGGAAAGGTAAAACTAATAGCACTGTTTACTTTAACTAATATTAACTAATTCTTAACTCATGGATGCCCAAATGTACTCTGCTTGAGACTACAATGAACTCACTTTCCAGCTGTGCTAAGAAAACCACCTTCCAGCTACGCCAAAGGAGAAGGGAATGTAAAGAGGGGAAACGGCATTTGCGGGGAAACATGCACCTGCTTGAGCTGCATTTCAATCTCACTCTTCTTTGTACTTTCCCTGTAATGAAGTGATTCCTATAGAAGTTTTTTGCCATGTTAAAAATTAATATAAATGATGCTGCAAGGAAAATTAAAAAGGCAACTGTTTTCATAGCTGTGTTTCAGACCCTTTTCAATGATATAAAGATGTGTTTCCCAGAGGCTTTTTCCCAACAAGTACGTGGTGAGCACATGCAGAATCAGCAGTGGTTATTGTGAAGCAGTGAGTGCACATGCAAGAGTGAAGTACAAGCTATGATGCACAGGACTTCTTTCTGGGCCAGAGGCAGACAGAGCCTACCTCTGGCTTCTGGTTTGCTTGCTAGGTTTCTCTGAAGATATTGACCAGTCTGGAGAGCAGGCAGCTAACAGCATTTGGTGCATGCACATATGACATGGAAAACAGAGCCTTGAGCAAAGCAGGTGCCCATGTAGAAGGCCTCTACCTGCTTTCTTGCTGTCAAACCACTCTCAATTCAGCCACTTTTTAGAAGTAGCCCCATAAAAAGGGGACCAAGGCAATTTACTGGGGTGTGTGAATGTTCTGCCACAGCCAGACAATTTGAAGGATTCAGATTGTTCACATAACACTGCCTTGGATGCTGGTGAGGTGGCACTTCCTTGGTGGGAACCTTACATCTCTGTCCAAGCTGCCCTGTGGTTAAATACACCCTCCCCACAGCAAAAATCAGAGAAGAAAACTCTCCTCTTGAATTCATTGCATAATGGGCAAGGGAAGAGTGACTAATTCTTGAGTGCTGATATTAGTGTGTATGTAAACTCCTAACTAGCAAACTGTAAATAGCTCTAGTAGGTTTGTGTCTAAACTTCTAATAAGCAGACTGTAAATATTTACTTAGGCTTTCTTGTTTTGCAGGGATAGACAAAACTCTCTGCAAACTACATAGTCTTTAACCACACTTTTGTTCTAATATCTTGTTCTAAAACATTTTCATCAAGGAGATACTGGAAGAATTTGAATGAAGCTGCTGTGTTAGTCCACAGGGTCAAATTCAGAGGTGAGCTGTGAGTTAACTCTCAGAAGATCAGATCTCACAGAGCTGTTAACAGCTGCTTTCTCCATGCAGGATGACATTCCCTCTACAGGACCTCTGTAAGAAGCAGGACTGAACCCTGCATACTATCCTCACGGGCTGGATATGAACCAGCACAGAGACCCAGTCAGGACAGCATTCTGTGAAAAACAAGCTATTTCTGCCCATTTCATCAGCAAACTCATACCAAACCGTACCTTTTAGAAAGTTCCTGTTTGATTCTCATTTTGCTGAAATTCTGCCTCTCATTTTGAGCCCTCTGTGTTCCTATTTTTCACTTGAAGAAAGAGCACCAAAATGCCAGGAAAAATGCTATTCTCACAAAATTTCAAACCTAAGAGCAGTGGTTTGGAAATTTTAATGGTAATATTCTTGTGAGACTCCTTGCTGGCAAAATTAGAGAAGCTCACAATTTATGCTAATTTAATGAAATAAATATGTTTGTGTCAGCTCCATCCTTTAAAGGTAAAAAAGAAGGCAATATGTGTTGGATTTTAAGGGTCTTTTCAATCTTAAATTATTCTATTATTTTGTTTCTCCTCATAAAAATTTAGTGATGTTACTTGGCTTTGTGATGGGCAATGACTCAGTTCTCAGTTTCTCACTTCCTTAGAAACTCTACCCTTTTTGAGGCAACTCCTTTCCCTGCAGAACTTTACAAAGGGTAGACTTGACCTCTAAGAGCAGCAGAAATCTCTGACCACAACTACAGCAAACTTACTTGTCCATCTGCAACCTATTGACAGCCCCAGACTCCACACTGAAGGTACTTGCCTTGCTCACAACAATTACATCCACCAAGTGTGGGCATGAATGCTGTCCATCTCAGGGGATCACAGGACCCAGAGCCTGAACACAGCACTTCAGAGTCACTTCTGTACTCCTCTAGAACATCCCTGTAAGAAAGATCAAGACAAACTTTTCAACAGACTGTTGCAATGGAGCATGGGGTAGTGGTTTCAAACTAAAGGAAGGTAGGTTTAGATTAGATTCAAAGAAGAAATTTTTGGCTATGTGAATGGCAAAACAATGGAACAGGTAGCCCAGAGAGATGGTGGATACCCCATCCTTGGATCAGTACATCAGTACAACCAATGACTCAAAGGGAGATAAAATCATTTACACAGCTGAGCAGTTGGCCCATTGTACCAAATAAGTGTTATACTCTTGGTGTAACTGGGCAAAGGGCCATGCCTGAGGAAGCCCAACAGCCTCCAGTATCTCTGGAGCTCTGGGGCAATAAAGGTGTATGCCAACATCCTGTGGAGGTAAGTGTGGGAAACAGGAAAGTATAACCTTCCACAGACACTAATGGGTTTGATTTACAGCCTTGGAAAGAGCTTGGATTGCTGTAATGGTAAAGGTACACAGACATCAAGCAGAGAAATTATAAACCTATGTTTTTATAGTTATAAGTAAGAATATGCTTTAAGTAAATAAGAAACCGTATTGAGTGATGTAGTAGAAGATTCTTAAGTGTATGTGATTTTATAGTTTAAGTTAAGAATTTAGATATAATAATAGAAGTGTATGTGTGTACATCTGTTAGTGAGTTCTTAGATGAAAGACAGAGGCAATGCAGCAGAAAGTAATAAAAGTGA
>VZTN01024212.1:2932-15965 GCA_013400515.1 Erpornis zantholeuca
TATGCTTCTTTGAAAGCTGTTTTGCATTTCCACTCTGTTTTGTAACTATCAGGAGTGCAAGTACATACTGCTGTTTCCTCCTCCTCTGCTGTGGCTTTCTTGGTTTCTTTGGAGCCAATCTGAATAGTCTTTTGACAAGAAAGAGTGATTTGGATCAAATTATTATAGCATGAGGTTTACAAGGTGAATGCTCAGGGTGCAGTTTTTGAGGGGGCTGAAATCCTGAAACAGACAAAATAATCTGCAGCCGGGATAGAAGATTTGGGCTGAAAGTTGGATGTGATATGCTCAGAGCCAGTGCAAGAGCCTAGAACCAAGTCTGCTGAACCCCAAGTCCTTTTGCTGGCCTCTCTTGACTCCCACAGAAGTTCAAGTTTTACTAAAATGCCTTCACGGCAGGTTTCTACTTGCTCTTTTCTAACTGAAGTGGATTCATCTGCTTCAGTTTCTGAAGTAAATCATCTTTAATGTTCATCTGAAAAGACTGTGTGTTTCTCTGAGAAATATGAAAGCTCCTTGTTTGTACTACAATAATTAATTTCTTATTTGATATTCAAGGGAAAGAACTGAGGATACTGTCTATTTTAGCACCATAATTAAATATTTTTGTGAGTATTGCTGGCATGTTAGTTTAAAATGCTTTCTGTTTAATAAAATGTAGAGATGCTGATGTGGCATGCAAATTTTCTACAAAATGCTGCCCTCTCCCTTCCTACCCTCCATGCTTTCAGGAGCAAGGAGTAATTTCACATATGACTGAATATTTGCAGAATGAAATGCACTGTTGGAATTCTTTTTCTTACCTGTTTGTTATTTGTGTATTTTGCACTTGTCAGAGCACTTGAGTTCAGTGATTACAGCGCAGTACAGGAAGGATAAGACGTTCATTCTCCCATTTGCACTGAAGCCATCTTACTGTAGCACACTGACAAGTGAGGCTTTTGCTTTAGTGCTGTGAGAGGTCGACAGAAGGGTGTGATGAGAAGTAACTCATTCCAAGAGCGACAGGGCAGCTGTAAGCCTCAGGGTGTCTCTGGCCCCTGCTCAGCCACATGCTGCAGCTGTGAAAAAGCCTGTGATTTCTCTTCAGTTTCAGAAGTTCCACCAGGGCTTTCCTTCAGCACTCAAATAAACTTTACTCTGTTAGGGATGTAGTATCACAGAAGGTAAAGGTGCCAGAGTTTAAAAATACATAGCTAGGCCAGGTAGTTATTATAAAGGTTGCTGAGCTGCTGTTTCCTTCTGTCATATACTAGGGACTGAAATTATCCTAATTTCAGAAAGTACTGAAGCATTTTAGAACAGCTTGATTTCTTTGCAGAAGTGCATGGTTCTGGTGATAGTCTTGGTCAAAGGATTGCCTTGTCCCAGTTGACCTTCTCTCCTGCTTTATAGAGTGCTGTAGGGTGGGGTGCATTCATGTACACACACAGTTTTCCTCTTTGTCTCATTTGCTGTATATCTGTGGAGATGACCTCTGTGATGGTGGTTTCATTGCATTGTGTGCTATTCAAGCAGGATAGAGAAATATCTCACTGTACAGGTTCTGCCTACACACAAACACATGTACAAACCTCTGAAGTATTGCTTTCTGTGTTCATCTCTAACTCAGATGTTCCCTCAAGACACTACTGTAATATAAATATTAATTGTTCATAGCAGCTGTGATTCCCCCAGTGGGCAGTGTGATCCCAGTTCTGCTGTCACTCTGTTTGCATTCCTGTTCTCCTTGTTTCGCTGTCAAAGTCCATGTATGAGAGTGTTTTATAAATGGTGGTCACTTGAGATTTACTGAGAAGTTTTTCTGGGTAGCCTTGTCTCCCTGCCCACATTTTTTCTTTCCATTGGAATTATTCCAGTGCTAATTCCTGTGCTGCGCATTGTTTTGTTCTTAAATGAGTGATTTAAGAAAGATGGTTTCTGAGTTAGTGAACACAGAGAGCACCTGAGGGGCTCAGTGGAAACATTCACAATTAGCCTACTAAACATGCCTGCACAGTATTATATAAAATAAGAAGTTTGACATGTTTGGGATGTTGGCTGTGGATGTCTCTGGGCATCCTCAGGCCAAGGTTAATTTCCTGCCCTCTGTTCATAGCAAAAGGAAATGACAAAGTAGGAGCTTGACAGAAACGTCTGTTCACTAGACTGACACAGGATGTGACGTGCATACACAAGAGAAGCTTATAAGGAGAGGCCATAAGGCTGACCTCGCTTCCTTGCTAGAAATTGCTTCTGGGCTAGCAGTGCCAGACATGAACCTTCGTGTTTTGTTCAGACTCTTCTGTGAGGTTCGCAACGTCTTTGCTCTTTGATGTGGCACTTTATAATCTTGCAGGTTTTGGGTATTTTTATATAAATTTTCTCAAATTTCCTCTATTAAAAACTAAAACGAAAAAACAGAGAAAGGCCAGACTGATGTAAAGTGTTTGGTGATGAGACTTTCTGAAAGAGAATTTTGCAGCTGTCACATGCATCTGAGTGGAGATATCCATCCATGGTACATTGACTGATAAGAAAAGACAAATGTCATTCTCTGGTTCACCAAAAATGTATTTGGAAATGTGCTGACTTTGGGTCAGCAAGATGTGGGAAAGTCATTCTCCAGGAGTTTGAGAAAGATTAATTCAGCATGCCGTTGCATTGTGCGCAGCACTCAGCCTTTTGTTGACAGATAGGTCACAGTTCCTTTCTGCCTCCATATATATTTCCTGCCACTGTCTAGGTCTAACTTTAGAGAACTGCCTTCCGTTTCAGCTCAACTTGCACATTGACACCAGCACATCATAGCACATGCTGCCTTTGATGGCTTATGCGAAAATGGATGTTCCTACTCCCCTAGCATTCCCTACCAGCCAAAAAGAGTTGAAGGCCTTGGAGAAGGAATTTTGGCAGCACATTCATGTCCTTACAGCTTTCTCTGAGGCTGGCAAACTACGTGGAGACATTTCCGGTATGCTGATCAGTGCCTTTGGAGAAGCTGGCAGAGCCCCAGCTGTCAAGGTAGATTGCAGCCAACTGATCTGGTGGGATTAGCAAGGATTACCATGAATGCTTTCTGTTGGAAAGAAGGGGTTCTCAGCCAGGACAGCTTCTGGGACTGCCCAAATGTGGATTTTTCTGAAACGGGTTTAGACACCAGAGCAGGTTGTGGACATTGGATGCAATTCACAGAGGAGGCTAGAAGGCAACAAGCTAGGTGATAGCTGATACTGTCTCTAGGCACTAATACAAGGAAAGATAGAATATCGTGTTTCTGAGGCCTGTCTATGTTCATTTCCTGGCTCTGAGGTTTCCCCAGTATTCATGGATAGTGGAGTCAGTCATTTCCCCTGAAACTACCACCAAATAAATCAGCTTGTGAACCCTTAGAGGAAGGGGCTTGACCTGAGGCCTTGCCTCTTCCATCTTCAAGAGAGGGTGGGGCTTCCTTGCAGAAGGTTTAAAGAATGCCCTAAGTGGGCATAGGGAAAATCCTTCAAGATAGACAGATGCCTCCAAATATTCCCGAGTCTCAAATTATTGCAGAGGAAGGACTTTTGGCTTTGCTCACTACCAGCCCTTGAAAACCCCTTATGTCGCAGATCTTTAGGTTGAAGACATGTCTTTGGTCACCTGTGCAGTAATGCTCTGCCTTTCTGCTGGGCCTGCCAGACCTGTGGTGGGTTGTGCCCTTGCCTGGCTCCAGGTGGAGGTGGTGGTGGTGTGACAGGAATGCTGGGTAGCTGCCTCTCCGTGGGTGACATACCTGAGCAGCGGTGTGGCAAGTTCTGGGCCTACACTAGCAGGACCACCATCAGGAAGGATAAGATGTGTCAGAGGAGCAAGATGTTTTCTCCCGCCTTCCAAGAGGTGGTCACTGCAGCTGGTGACTCCCCATCCACTGAAACTCAGCATGGAGAGCCTCAGCCTAGCCTGGCTGAAAGCTCAGATACCTTTGGCAGCAGTGTAGATTCCTTTGGCTGCAATCCTGTTTGGTGTGCTGCCAGAGAAGTTCATGCACGTTAACTATCTCTTCTCTCATGTGGGTGCCTCACTGGATGTTGAAGCTAGTGCTGTCTCCACACACGGTCTGCGTCCTGCACTGTGATTCCTGCTAAACCTCATCTCATAAATTGTGTTCAAGTGCAGGATCAATAGTTATCATGCCTGCAGGGAGTTATTTCACTGCTTTGCAGCTGTCACACTTGGTACATGTTCCAGGTGAGACTCATTTCTGTGATACACTAAGGGGGAGAAATGGAGTCAATTACACAGACTGCTTTGGCCTGCCCTTCTGAAACAAAGGGATGCAGCCTTGCTGGCAAACCACTTTTCTTTCAAAAAGCTCCTGGCTTTCCCAAGCCATTTATAGTCATGTGGGCTTTGAATGGAACTTTTGGCTACATTATGCCCTTGTCCAGCTTCTGTCACTCAGGAGATTAAAGACTGTTTCCAGGTTGATGCTTGCAACACAGGAGGAGTTTGACTCCCTTTTTTGTCATCTAGTGTTAGGAGTGCTACTGTTATTGTGTCAGAAACCCAGACAGAGCTGTGCTTGCCATTTGTAGACTCTCATCAGAGAGATTTAAGAGAGTTTGCTGTAATTTGCTCTTTGAACACTGATAAGGAGGCTTCTACATTGTCTGGGGGCTTGCCTAGGAGCACATACAAAGGTAGTTAATTGAGGCAGAGGCAGCAGAGGCTGAGAACCCAAGTAGCTGAGCAGTGGAGGCAGGGAGCTGATTATGATGGATTCTTGAAATGAAGACAAATAATCCACAGCTGTTGTCATAGTCAAATACTTCCTGTTTACATCTCTTCCTTTCAAGCAGGTAGTGGAACTACTTCTCTCCCTTGGAAAGACATCAAAGCAGAGAAAGAAAGAGAAAGGAAAACATGTTAAAGGTAGTAGAAATCACAAGCACACCAGTTAAGTTGCACACAGTTCATGTACATTACTACTATTTCTGAACTGTGGATCAAGGCTTTTTCCTAGGCTAAGGAAAAAGGAATAGCACATGCAGAAATGAAATGCAGTTTTCCCCCTGCTGTCTTCTGCAGGATGAATTCAAGCCAGAAAAGGCTTTGTCGGAGGAAGATCTCAAGAATGCGGTTAGCGTGCACCATGCGCTGGCATCCAAGGCAACAGACTATGAGAAGAAACCCAATGTCCTCAAACTTAAAACAGCAGATTGGAGAGTCCTGCTTTTCCAAGCCCAGTAAGTGCTCTCCTCATGCCACTCATTGAGGAAAGAAAGTAGTGGTGAAGGAAGGGTGAATTCCTGCCTGGACAGGTTAAAGCAGAGGTTTAGGAGATTCAATCTGTTTATCTGATCAGAAATAAGATTAAGTAGTGATGTAATTATAGTGCACAAGTAGTGCATGAGAAAGAAACATCAGGTTTTAAGAGGCTTATTAATCTAGCTGAGAGAGGCATAACAAGATAAAGCAGCTAGAAACTAAAGTTCCAGAAAATTCAATTTGAAAACAAGGCACAAACTTATAACAGTCAGGGTGATTAATCATTGAAGCAAATGAGCAAAGGCAGTCCTGAATTGTCTGTCTCCTGATATCATCAGGTCCTAGTCAGATGTTTTTCTAGAAGATATGCCGTGGTTAGAAAGCAGGTTGCTACTTAATACAAGAATGATTTGATTAAGTTTTTTATCTGTGATATCCAGACAGAACAGATGACCTGCCTTTTGCTTCTGAGCCCTTTTTATACTGCGGTCCATACGAAACCTCCTAGAGATCTGTGGTATCCAGCACAACTGAGACCCTAGGACGTATGTCTGAATCAGGGCATTGGCTGGCTCTGTCACCTGTGTTACCAGTGTTGGATTAGGAGAAGATGTGTGCTAGGGTGAGGTGTGGACCTAACCACAAGCCAGCCTGTGACTGAGTTACTTAGCACTAATTGCTTGCAAACATAGGCGGGGAGATGGAGCAGACTCTAAGACTTGTTCAGTTCCAGTTATTCTCACTTTTAAAATGCTATAGAAGGGGCGGAAAGAGGTAGAAGAGGCTGAGTCAACAAGTGCTTAATACATGTTTCTTCCCCAGGAGCCAAGAAGAAATGCAGACCTGGATCAACAAGATTAACTGTGTGGCTGCTGTCTTCTCTGCACCACCATTTCCAGCAGCAATTGGCTCTCAGAAGAAGTTCAGTCGCCCACTCCTGCCAGCCACCACAACAAAGCTATCTCAGGTTAGACATTTTATATAGAGGGTAGGTGATGATGATTTCTCTTTCTAGATGGAGACTGGGTGGTGGTCACTGTTTTATAGCTGTTGCCACCAGCAGTCCAAGGAAAAGAAGGCTTGCATAGTAAATCGCTGCTCATTTCCTCATGCTAGGTTTGAAGTGGGGGGAGAGAAAGAACAGACTCAAATATAATTGGTTTATATCTTTGAAGAAAAGAGTACCAGATAACGAATTTTCTTCTTTTCTTATTGCCCTGCAGAGGACATTTCAAATACTGATTGATGGGGTTTTTTTTAACTTGAGTGTTTATGAAAGCCACTCATTTCAGAAGAAATAGACATACTCCTGGTGTCTGGCTTACAGAATTGATAAAAGGTGAAAGCTGATGTATCAGACAAGCATCAATTGTATTTCTCCCACTAGGTTTTCCAGACTCCATTTATCAGCTCAGGGATTTCCTATATAATATATATTTACAAACTATGTCTTAGATGGATATCTTTGGTCTCCCCTGTGATCACACAAGCTTCTAGCATCCTATGGCAGGGAGTTTCACAGCTGTACTACTTCTTGCACAAGTTCATGTATTTCGGCTTGTCCCAGACTGGCTGTGTAGATGCTTGTGCCCGTAGCTTTTTGTACTTTGGGAGATGCAATGCCTGCCTGGAATTCCTTCTGTACTGGCAGGAACATGATGGCATATTGATCAGGTTGACAGAGTGACAGAGGTTATACATCATGAGTATCTTGCTATAACTTTTAAAGTGATCTACCCATGCTGGATTGCTTCTTAAGTGCATTTGTTGGGTTTTTTTTTACCATCTTCATAGCTTACTATAGATAGCTAACTATCCTTAGAAACCACTGTCCCAAAATCTGTGTTTCTCCAAGGGTGTGGGTTTTTTTAGGTTGCCCCTGCTTTTTCTCTCTCCATGACAGTAGCCTTTCTTCTTACAATGTGGTGACCGACTTACCATCTTCTGTTCTGGTTTAAAGTTTAAAGCAGGTTATGTGAAGAATAATAGTAACTTGTCTCATGCTTATGGTTTTACCTTCCGCTTATGCATGCCTTTTTAAAAATACAGTATGGGGCTTCCATAATTTACCCCAGGTGACCAAAGGAAGCTTTTTTACTCACTGTTTTTCTGTGTGATTGTTCCATTTAGCACATTGTTTCCTAGTCTCATTGATTCCATTTAATCTGGAAAGGAAGAGGATAGATCACAGCCCTGTGGTTTGTATCTTGAAGAAGTAGAGACACAAACAGTAGAATAAGATAAGCTGTTTTAGACAGGCAGAAGAATGTTAAGTGCCCAAACTAGATAAATTCAAAGGCAAGCAGAAACATGTCTGATTTCATCTGTCAGTATGGAAAAGCTGCCAGCAGGCTGTTTCTCATTTGGCAGATAAAAAAAAAAAAAAAAAACAACAAATTGTCAAATCGCAGTGGTTGCTGTTTAGGATTTTGTGGGATGAATAATGATGGACACTATTTCTTCAAAGGTTCTGTTTCGGGTCAGCTAGAAGTCAGGGTGCAGTGAGGACCTAACATGGGTGAGGAAGAGAGGTTGGACATGATGACAGGTTGCAGAAGATCATTGTACCGGGTTTTCTTTCAAAAGCAGAGCAGTATCTCTTCTTGGTTAGTCCAGTCAAAGAGAGATGTGACAAAACTATATATAAAGGAACAACTAGTCTAGAAAAGATCTACTAGAGTGTTGGTTTTTTTCTTTTTTTCTGAGAATGCACAGCATATACAAAAGCTCCAAAGCTGGTGCCCTGGAAATTACAAGTGCTGTATTAATAGCTGCTCAAAGAGCTCCTGTCATCAGGCTGTAGCACTCACTACCACAGAATGTCCCTGGGACCAGGGAATCAGTACAGTGTAAAGAATGATTGGGCACTAATGAGAAAACATGCACATCTAGGGTAGTAACTAACAGAAATAAGAATTTTTGTCAATCTATAGCAAGTAGTGTTAGCCCTACCATGTTTAGACAGAGGCAAATTATCCCACATGTTTGTTTCTTCAGTTCTCCTGCAAAAGAGTTGAAACACAAGATTAGCTATCATCATCTGCAGAAGTTTTCCCCCTTTCTGCTGTTTTTTGCAGCTCCAGGTCAGTGAGCCAAGAGGCTCAGTCCCCAGTGTGATTCAGTGTGGTGCAGGCACGTCTGAGCTAGTTTTGAAGCTGTGGGCTTCAGACTGAGGGACAACACTGGCAGCTGTTCCCTCCTCTGAGGCGAGGTGCCTACACAGAAGCTGACCTGGGTACTACCTCTTGGCTAATTTACCAATACCTGCATGATCATGTGTCTGTTTTGGACTTACCTAATTCAAACATAATTGCAGATCCAAGCCTAGAAATGGACAGAAGGCCATCCTGCAGGAGATGGAAACCTTCTGAGATGAGGGAAGGTTAGCTGACAGATGGACTGGAGGAAGTGAGTGGGCCTGGGATTATGATAAAGGAAATAGCCTAGAAAGGGGGAGTAGCAGCTCCTCACTTTCTCCAATTGCATAGTGGGATAAAAGCTGGTAGCAGCTTAGCAAAATGCGATGCCTTTTGGGGACTGGACACAGCACACAGCAGTGCCTTCCCCTGCTGAATTTCTAAACAAATAGAAACCACACATCAGAGAGCTTTCAGCAGGGCAGAAATAGAAGGAGGGGCACTGACTCCATGTCTTTTCTATCCTGGAAGAAACTCCTTTTACATTGCAAAGACCTGAAGGGGTCTTTGCCTGTCTCATTCTGTTCTTGGTTTGTCCGCATACACAACAGTTTTAATTAATTTACCAGAAAATGTATTAGAGCAAAAATGTCATGTTTTCGGTAATGCCTGGCAGCAAGCTGTTTCTGTTGCTCACAGCAAGGCAAGGGATGACAGGTTTGCTCTCCTTCCCAGTGGCATCTGCTAGCTGCTGAGTTTTTCCTGCAAGCTTGGCCACTTTGAGTGCCTTTGAGAGAGCTGTTGGTGACAGAGCTCTGGGATAACAGACCTTATCAGTATAAGAAAAAGAAACTATGAGGTATTATTGTATAGGAATCTCTCTATTTTTCTTTGCTTATTGGATATTTTAGACTCTGTCACTTAAGAACCTAATGTGTTTCTAAAGGATGAACAGCTGAAGTCCCATGAAGCTAAGCTGAAGCAGATTTCCACTGAGCTTGCTGAACATCGCTCCTATCCTCCTGACAAGAAGCTGAAAGGCAAGGAAGTAGATGATTACAAACTGAAGGATCACTATCTGGAGTTTGAGGTATGTATGGGAAACATTATTACTTTTACTTCTTGGGGTGGATGGTCTTGTATTTGCGGTACAGTCCTGAAGTTCTGAATTTTTTACTTTACTTCCCTAACGAGTGTGTTCTTACTAGACAGAAAAGTCACAGCAATTGCGGAAGCTGGAATGTGGCTCTTCTTTCTGATGAGAACTTCTTTAGTTGTGAATTTAGCTCCTAGTCTGTAACATGGATGATAGAAACGAGACCCCTGTTCTTTCTGATGTATCTGTTTAAAGAGATTGTAGGATCTTCATGCACAAAGTTGTCTCGTGTTGTAAAGCTTTGTTGCCTAGTGTATTGGAACCTCAGTCTCTAGAGAATGACTGCATTCTGCAGTAATGCAGATCATGGTAATTGTCTTCCACTGGTAGGTTCTGAAGGAACTGATAGGCTAAAATTACTGTCACAGGCATGCCTGCCTCCTCAGAGCCATTTGTGTTGCATACCACTGAGATGGATGTCAGGATGAGAAGGAAAAGAGTAGAATTAGAGATCACAGGATTGAGGGATGCAACTTAGGCAGATGCATTAGGAGATTGTTTTGAGTGTCTGACATCAGCTTTTATCCATAATGGTGTCTGCCACATTGTAGGACTATGCGGGAATGAATCGGCACCCCGGCAGATGTCTGGTATTTGTTATGACTACACCTTTGAGCTTTTTCCCCCAGGACTGCAAGTCAGTGTTGCCTTGGGTCTAAAAGGATCCTATTCTAAATAGGTACTGCCTGGCAAGGAAAATACATAGTCTGAAAAAGAGGAAGAGCAGATAAGACAGATGAGACTTCCGGAGCTAATGCTGGAGGCAATATAACACAAACCTCCAGAACTGAAGTAAGCCTTCTGCCCCGTGCTATCAGTTTCTGTTAGAGGGACTCTTTTTACTCCTGGCCTTAACTCACTGCATACTTTTGCTTTTGCAGAAGGTTGTAACCACTGTGCTGAGTTTCACTTTTCCATAGCAAAGTCAATCAGCATGGCTTTATGAAGGAGGAATCATAACCTGACCACCATGATAGTCTTTTATGATAAGATGTTTGGTGTCATGGATGAGCAGAGAACAGTGGATGTTTGTTCTTCACTTTGACAAGAACAGATCACTCAGATATACAGAGTAAGCCACACACTTTCTCTCTGGAGGGGATCTTGTAAAACTTGGAAGATTAAAGAGTTCCTTAGCTTTGGGTTCCTGATGTAAAGTGTATTTTCTATCAGTTTTAGAAGCTTGGTGAGTTAGGATGAAATGCAGACTGGAATATTTGATGTTTTTAGAGAGATTGATGGGGGAGTAGATTGTTTTGGGGGTTTTTTTTCTGTTTCCTGTCAATTTTATCATGGTGATCTTTTGAGATATTCCTCAGGTACCTCAGTACAAATCAGAACCAGTATAGTCCAGGAAACAAAAGATGTCATCTTCACTAGTGAGAGTCTCAAACAGCATTTGAGCTGTGCAGTTCAGATAAGTGATCAGCTCTGCAGGAATGCTTATCTAAGCAGGCACGTTGTGGCAACAACTTCAGTTATGTGGGAGAAATGGTAATTCAAAGTGCTGGTGTGCGATACTGCGTTACCTTCACACTTAGCACAGATTTCACAGGCCATGTTGAACTATCAAGACACCATTCCAAGGGCCATGAGAGCAGGCAATTCCAAAATGCTAGGAGTCAAAGAGGTGAGGCAGAAGGCTAACTGGGGTCTTTTTCTGGAGCTAAGGCAAAAAAGGAAGGTGTATGCTGAGTGGAAGTAAGGTCAGATGATGTGGGAGGAATGCAGAGAGAGATGCTGCTCACCACTGTAGGGAGAAAATTCATGTGGCCAAATCTCAATTGGAGTTGCAGCTGGATAGAACTGTGGGGGACAATAAAAAAAGTTTTTAAAAACATATTAATAGCAAAAGACATCAGCTTGTTACAGGATGAGGGTGATCATCTCACAAACAGGGACATGGACAAGGCAGAAGTGTTTAATGCACTCTTTGCCTGTCTTCAATGTGGATGACAGACCAGGGGGAACTCAGTGCCCTGAGCTGGAGGATCACAACTGCGAGAATGATCAGGTCCCAGTTAACCTTGAGGTTATGCAGGATCTGCTGCTCCAGCTGGATCCCTGGAAATATGTGGGGTGTAATGAGATTCATCCAAGAAACCTCAAACAACTGTCTGGTGTCATCACAAAACTTCTCTTGATGATATTTGAGTGGTCTTGGGAATCTGGAGAGGTCCCAGCTGACTGAAAGCTGCCTAATGTTTTCCCAACTTTCAAGAAGAACAAGAAGGATGACATTGGAAACTACTTGTTTGTCAGTCTCACTTCAGTGCCTAGTAAAGTTATAAAGATTATTCTGGGAGGTATTAAAAAACACCTGGAGGACACTGCAGCCGTCATCACAGCCAGCAGAGCTTCATGAGGAAAGTTCTGCTTGTCCAACCTGATTTTCTTTTATGACAAGGTAAACTATTTAATTGATCAAGGGAAGCCAGTTGATGTAATCTTTTTTGATTTCATAAAGCTTTCGATGCTGTCTCTCTTCTGGAGAAAATGTTCAGCCCACAGCTGGACAAACACATCATGTGATGGGTGAGCAGCTGCCTCACAGGTCAGGCACAAAGGGTTACAGTGAATGGGGTGACATCAGACTGGGGACCTGTCACTGGTGGGGTTCCACGGGGCTCCACCTGAGGCCCTGTGCTCTTCAACATCTTCATGAATGACTTGGACACAGGACTGTAAGGGATACTAAGCAATTTTGCAGATGATACAGACCTGGGAGAAGTTGTTGACTCTCTTGGGGTCAGGGAGGCCCTGCAGAGAGACCTTGACAAATTACAGGGCTGGGAAATCACCACCTGTATGAAGTTCAACAAGGGCAAGTGCTGGATTCTGCTTCTGGGATGGGGCAACCTGAGGTGTATGGACAGCCTGGGAATGAGACAGTGGAGAGGAATACTGTGGAAAGAGACCAGGTCAAGGAGTCCTGGTCAGTGGCAAGCTGAACACAAGTCAGCAGTGCCCGGGCAGCCAGGAGGGCCAACTCTGTCCTGGGGTGCATCAGGCACAGCATCACCAGCCAGGCAAGGGAGGGGATTGTCCTGCTCTGCTCTGAATTGGGGTGGCCTCACCTCAAGTGCTGGGGGCAGTTTTGGGCCCCTCAGTATAAGAAAGATATAAAGGCCAAAAGCTTCCAAAGGAGGTGTATTGGTTTGGCACGGCCAGGGTTTAGGTAGTGGGGGGCCACAAAGATGGCTCCTGTGAGGAAGCTGCTGGAAGCTTCCTCTGTGTCCAGCAGAGCCAGTCCCTGATGGCTCTGAAGATGGACATGTTGCTGGCCAAGGCTGGGCCAATGAGTAACACCTCTATGATGACATATTTAATAAGAAAATCAAAACAAAGTCACACAGTTTTTTCTGCTAGTCAGAGAGGAGGTGGAGGTGAGAACATGTGAGGGAAAACAACATGAAGACACCAAGATCAGTGGAGAAGGAGGGGCAGGAGGTGCTCCAGGTACCAGAGCTGAGATTCCTCTGCAGGCTGTGGTGCAGAGCATGGTGCAGCAGCTGTG
>VZTN01024212.1:16121-62449 GCA_013400515.1 Erpornis zantholeuca
GGGGATGCAGAGATCCACCCACAGCCCGTGGGGATCCACAGGGGATGCAGAGATCCACCCACAGCCCGTGGGGAGGTGCCCATGCCAGAGCAGGTGGATCCCTGCAGGAGGCTGTGATCCAGTGGGAGACCCAGTGGAGAGAGAGAGTCCCCTGTTCCCAGGCTGGAGCAGCCTGGGAAGAGGTGTTTTGAGGGCTTATTTTATTTCTCATTATCATCCTCTGATTCTGTTAGTAATAAATTCACTTTACAATTTAAGGTTGAGCCTGTTTTGCCCTTGAAGTGCTTTCCTCTGGTCCTTTTCTCAACTCATGAACTCTTGGTTAATTTTTTCCCCTCTCTCTTCTGCCCAGCTGTGGCAGGAGAGGGTGAGCAAGGGACTCTTGTGGGTGCCTGGTGTTGGGCCAGTGTCAAACCACAACAGGAGGGCAGTGAAGATTGTAAAGGGCCTTAAAGGGAAGCCATATGAGGAGCAGCTGAGGTCCCTTGGTTTGTTCAGTCTGGAACAGACTGAGGGAAGGCCTCATTGCAGTCTACAACTTTCTTGTGAGGAGAAGAGGAGGGGCAGGCACTGATCTGTCTATGATGATGCATGGGAATGGCCTGAAGTTGTGAAGGGGGAGGTTTAGGCTGGGTATTATGAAAAGATTTTTCCCCAGGAGGGTAGCTGGACGTTGGAACAGGCTCCCCAGGGAAGTGGTCACAGCACAAACCTGACAGAGCTCAAGAAGCATTTGGACAATGCTCTCAGGCACATGGTGTGACTGTTGGGGATGGTCCTGTGCAGGGCCAGGAATTGGACTGGATGATCCCTGTTGTCCCCTTCCAACTCAGTTTATTTTGTTATTCTCTGAGGCAGTAAAAAAACCCAAACCAAACCTAAAAGTTGAGGTTTATGAAAATTGTGAATGGAAACTTTGTGAATGGAAACCTTGCCTTTAGAACAGTGTCCTGTCAGGGTTGGCTGGAGGTGGTGAGAGAGCTTGCTGCAGGGGGTTAAATGAAAAAGGCAACAGCCAGATGAGGTAGGATTTTGTAACTCTCTTTCAGACTGAGACTTCAAGCCAAACCTGGTGTCTGTGTACAAAGGGCCGTGCTGATATGTCTTGAGAAACACACCAAAAGGGCCTGTGAGTCCCTAAGGTAGCTGCATAGTACCATTAGGAAGGAAGAAACCATTTTCCTTTCCTCTAGGTCCTTAAATTCCTTTCCTTGGCAATCCCTTCAATCTTGTTCCTGACCAAAGACAAATGAGATGGAGGGGAGGTGAACCAGGAGGTCCTTGTTCAGCTATGCAGCCAGTAGCATTTCTTTTTGTTGGTGTCTTTGCTTATACACACCGAGGAAGGAAGATTTCTCATCGCCTGCTCTCTGAGGAAGTACTGCATCAGATTGCAAAAAATTTGTTCCTCATTGCAGAAAATTTATAGTTAGAGAAAGATCTTCTGAGTGCTGTCAGGTGAGAGGTGAAGCCAGAATACTGATGTGTGGCTACCTCATCCTTCTTTATTATGTGCATTCATTATTCAGAGATAATGTTGCAGAAGCTTTTGTGTGGTTTCAGCTTCTGTGGTTTTATTTCTTGACAGAAATTTCCAAATTATTTTCCTTTAAGGCAAATTCCCACTAGCTTTTATCTAACTTCAAATGTCAGGTCACTAAAAGACCACGTTTGTTGTGGCTGAAATCAAAGCAGAAATGCACTGACTAATTGTAATAGAAATCAAGGGCCCACAAAGCCCAGGGAAAAATGGCCATTTGCACACACGTAGGTCCTGGATTTCCATTCTGATTGCCGACACTCTGGTGGTGTTTACTGGACCAGTAAAAAGCAGAAAATCCATACAGCAGTAGAGTCCCCCTCTCCATTTTATGATATTACACTGTTCCCAAGCTAAGAGTACTGGCTGGCCTTTTGCAGAAGTGTCTGGTTCATTTTGTGATGAATCATCCATCAGCTCAGTGCATCATCATCAGGGTTCTTCTTGCTGTTTCTCCATTTCCATTTTTATTAAATGACACACCTGCTTCATGTGTTTGTCTCTCACATTGTAGAGCTGCAGCTCCAGATATGGAAGTCATAGGAATGCTTATTTATTTAATTTGTAGGTGGATTCTGTTATGATTCTTGTCTATGAGGGTTTGTTTATTTTAAGGACTCTCAAAAGCCAGTCACGTTCTCTTCTTTTTTTCCCCCCTTTATATTCTACACTTCAATTACCAGGATTTTTGACTTTCTGCCCTCAAATAAGTGTTTTTACTAGAACTTTATTATATTATTAGAAAATGGGAAAAAAATTAAATACTTTTCCTCTTTCAGGAACATAATAGCTTGACTGCTGTTTTGCCACTTTGAAATATCAATCGATACAGATGTTTATATCCACTTTTTCTGACTCCCAGCACACTGATATCACTATAATTACAATGCTTGCACCATATCTGTAGTGGATATATTAGGGGCAGGCTATTAAATAAATCCTGTGAGGTGGATTACTCTGTTCTCAGGACCTCCTGCCCCAACATCTGTTTTTGAGACCCTGCAGGGATATTCTATTACTGTACCCTCATTTTCTTCCTTGCCAACTTGTTTCTTGGAGAATGATGCAATCGTGGCAGAGTGAAATCTTCCTGTTGGAGAGGGAGAAGTCCACCTAAGGAATAGAGCAAATGGGCATGGGCCACAGTAAAGGGAACTTTTTCCAGTTGAAAAATACAAGTGTCTGGACAGACAGCAACCTTCATCATTCCCTGTGAGTGACCTAGCAAGACAACATGCCATGCTGCTGTCATAGCCTTCTCATCTGCTCCTTTTTGTCAAGGTCTGGTCTTTTAGAAGGGCCTAGTGGAGGCCATGCTGGTACAGTCTGAACTTAGACCCTGCTTTGGTTTCTCCACTGTGGATAAGAAAAGCAGGAAAAGCAGGGCCTGCTGGTGGGAGTGGAGGGTTGCATGGGAGAAGTGTAGACAACAGGATTTTGTAGAGCAGGATTTTTGTTGTCCCTTAGTTTAGTGTACTTTTTCTCCATGCCTGCCTGACCACATAGGATCTCAATATGTGTGACCACAGCTTAGGTCTCAGCATGACTAAGGTAGCAAGCTTTCATTTGGTGGTGTTACTTGGAATGGGAGCCACCACTCAGCAGAGCACTGGAATTTGTGTGCTGCAGAACTTAGTGCTTCTAATTACACAGCACCCCAGGTCTCAGTTTGCCTGAAATCCTCTTCCTTTAATATGCATTAGCTACTGTTGTTCATGTCCACATTAGGCACCACTGTTCGCATACATACTGGGCTCTTGGCTTTCAAGGCCAGCAGAAAGCATTAAGTTACTCAGGTGGTCTCTCAAGTGCTCCTACAGAATTTCTTCCAGACTTATTTGGGCGTTTCTTTTCATTTCCCAGAAAAATCGCTATGAGATTTATGTTGGCCTACTGAAAGAAGGGGTGAAGGAGCTGCTGAGTGGAGGAGAGAACGATGCGCCAGGACTGAAGAAATCCCACTCAAGTCCTTCTTTGAATCAGGAGTCTCCAGTTAGTGCCAAGGTGAAACGCAATGTCTCGGAGAGGAAGGACTACAGACCAGAAACACCCAGCATTAAGCAGAAGGTCACTTAGGTTGGAAATGACAACTAGGGGAACAGCCATGCAGCAAAGTACCGGTGGTCAAAATTTTTTCATTTAATAACCTGTCATTCACAAAAAATAAGTGCATCTGCCTGAATGGGGTGTTAGTGACATTTTCTATTGTATATTTTGCTGTTTCTGTGCAGATTGTGGGAGATGTCTTTGCTCCTGCTTTGCTTTGCGTTGTTAATTTATCATTTAGCAATTGAAGCATTGGGACTTTTTTGTGTTGTTCTGTTTCTAAAGGAGCTGGGGAAGGGATAGGGCGCTGTGACGTTTATTCTGTCTCTTCCCCATTTATCTCCTCCCATCGGCATGTGGCTTTCATCTCTCAAGTCACTTGTCACTTTATTTACGTGGTGGGTGGGAAAAATAACTGGACAAGTGCTGCAGAGCTGTGAATGTGAGCTGTAGCTGTGAGAAAAGCTGTGCAAACATGCAGCTGCAGAAGGCTGATAGAGGCTAGGGTGCTGGGAACACTAGTTTCCTGACAATGTGAGGCATGTTGGTACTGGTACTTAGCAGCAGGCGGTACAGTAAATAGTCACTGTTACTTATTGTTACTGCATTGACCCTGGACACAGGAGTGCGAAGGAATGAAACCTGGAAACCTCTGGCAATGCCAGTATGATGGCATTGTAATAATTTGTTTGCTTCCTTCTAAGCAGAGAGCCTTCTCCTGAGTTGGCAGGCTGGAAGGCATCCAAATCCATGATGGCTCTGCAGTCAGGAAGATTAGGGATTACCCAGTTGGAATGGCTATCTGAGCTTCACATTTATTTGCAGAGAAGGCTGCTGTAGATGTCAGCCATTAGCATTATATATTAATTATATGTATTAAAGACAAGGGGCCTCTGTGTAGTTTTTAACTATACGCTCTCACTTAGCTGCTATATAGAGCCTTATGATATATTGTGTCCTGTTGCTTCCCCTTCCGGGGGTTTCCTTGTTGGTGTGCACAGAGAGCCGCTTTCAATTCCTCTCATAGTGACAAAGCACTTTGCCTTTTTTCTTCAAAAAGGGATTCTCCTCAGTTCTCCATTTTTCTTCTTTAGCTCACATATAGGTAGAAGAGGCTGGTGCCTCCTCACAGTTCCTGCATACCCTGTGCCAGGCTTTCCAAAGGGAGCACAGGACAGGGAGAGACCACCATGGGTAGATCTTTTCATACCTGAAAGCCCCCTGTTTGTGCCATGAACCCTTGGGGTGGCCAGCAATTTTCAGGCACAGAGAGCAGAAAGATGACATATAAATAAATTTCCCAGCCCCTCTTCTCTGGGCAGTGTCATGGCTCTGCAGAGAGTGCTGGCTTTCCTGTTACCTAACCTGTTACCTGAGTTTTTGTCATGGCTTTGATACTGGTCCACGGGGGGAACTTGGGCAGGTCTCTCCCATTTTATAAATCACCCTTTCCCTATATGGAGTAGTACAACCTAGCTGGCCTTCCCACAGAGCACCTTGGGATATAATGTTGAGGGCCAGTTGAAAATCGCTTCTTGCTGTTCTTTCTATTGTGCCTGGCATGGGATAGCCATCTTGATGAATGCAATTCTTAATGCATACAGAAATGTCAAGATCAATGCAAGGACTGTTTAGAAATGCGCTGGTGTTTTCAGCCCAAGGGTCAAGGGGCCACACATCAAAAATATTGCCACCTGAGTGGATGTGTGCTCTGTCAGGCTTCTCAAGGGTCCAGGTCAATTCATCTAGCTTATTGAGCTGCCAGTCCAGTGGGCAGAACTGGGAGCGATCAAAGAGAAAAGACCCTTAACAGGCACCACATGACTTGCCTCCCCCACCAAGTACCACCATGCAACAGCTTTCCTGGTGTGCTGACTGGTGTTGGCTGTAACAAAGATGTTGCACTTTCAAATGTGAGGCTTCAGAGCAAATTGACCCTTGCAGCTGCAGCCTGGCAGCAAAACGAGATGAGACTGTTTGCATGAGTGGCGTTGGAATTTGCATCCATCTGGCATGTGCCACTGAGAGTGGCCACTCTGTGCTAAAAGTCACAAGGCTGGCTCCTAACCTTGGCAATGTTGCTAAAAGCCGCAATGTCCTGAATAGAAATTGGCAGTGCATCCAAGCAGTGGGGGTTTAGAAGTTGTGCATTCCTACTCAGGTGGAGTTAATGTTTAGCTCTCTTCCTGAAGAAGAGAGATGCCTTCTGCTGCTAGAGCCAAAGTGATGTGCAGCTTGTTGTGTGGGGAGACTCAGTGTAGAGAGATGCATGCTAGTGCTCATTGGGAGGGATTGTTTGGAGTAGTTAAGAGTGGTAAATTAACAGTTCATGGAGGGGAAATAAAGATAGATCCCTGCAGCTGTTTGTAATGCTTTGGAGGTTGAAGACAAACAAGCAGAACAGAGAGAGGAAATTCAACTGGAGAATGCTGAATGCACATTTCGGAGGAAAACTTGACCTGTGTCTTATGATTAAGTGGTGGTATTCTCCAATTTAGTGTTCCCACTGAGGCTGTCCAAACTATATGGTCCTTGCTCGCTCCCTCCTCCCCCTCCCCATCCTTACTGCAGGCTGGAGAGGAGAACTGGAGGCATAAAAGGCAAAGATCACAGTCTGAGATCTGAAAAATTTACTGGAAACTGCAATGACATAAGAAAATAAATGGTAACAGCAACAGTGTTAAAAACAGAGTGTATGAGAATGCTTACCATGCAGAGCCCAACAATACCCAACCGCTTACTTCCCAATATCCCGACCCCAAGGGGACATCTTCCTCTGTTCCTGGAAAATGACATGAGGTGGTATAAATAACCTTCAGGTCCAAGCCATGCCCCTGCCTGGCTACTGCAAAAATTAAACCTGTCCTGGCCAGAACCAGTACACTGTCTTATATAACAATAGGCTACGTGCAGCAGAAACAAAACCCATAAAAGGTGCAGATCTGTAAATGGCCCTGCTTGGCTGTCAGGTTTGGATTGACTAGATGATCTTTTTGAAGGCAGGCTAGAACATGCTTGGCAAACCTCTTGTGGTTGTGGAGTGCAGTGCTTCAAAAGGCAAAGTGGTGACATTTAATTTTCTTCGTCCCTGGCTTTTAACATATTTTGGTTGCTGAAAATTCCAGTTAAATTGCTGAGCTCAAAAAGAAATTACTCCTGTTAAATGCATTTTCTAGCTTTGACACAAAAACTGGGTAATTTCTCTTCAAAGTCATTGCAGAAAAGATGATTTGAAGCAATAGGAAAAATCAAAAAGTAAACTGCAAAAAATATAATCTTTTTCATTATTTATTATCTATTTCCATGTATACTTGTAAACAGATTAGGGTATTTTTTTTAGGTCCCATCTGGGTGTATCAAATGCAGTTTTTCACTGCATGTTTTTTGTCATTAAACGTTTGTTGAGCTTATGGCACTCTTGCTATGACTGCTGAGGCATGCAGATTAGTTTACCCAGAATTTATAGCTTCTGCTCCTGTTTTAATTATTGCCATTTTCGTCTGTTACTTTACAATTTATAAGCATCCCAGGCACCAATGTAGAAATGCACGCTTTGGAGACGAAAAAAAATTTGTGATCTTCTTGTGAAAATCTAAGACTCCTTCCCTCCCTTGGGAATAGGATCATCTACCAATCAGTACCGTAATTTGACTTTTTTCCTCCTGATGATACTGTGAAGGGCTGGGCAGGTTCTCAGGAGGTCTAAGTGGTGCATCTCCTTGAGCAGCACCACTGAGAGTCTGGCCAGGTAGCTCTGTATGGTGCCCTGCACCCTGTCCTTCTTAGCTGAAATGTTTGCCTTTAGGAGAGTTCAGTGCTTGACCACAGTGACCCAGGAGCTCTGGTTGCAGCCTGGAACTTGAGCTGCAAATCACTGGAGCAGCCTGCAGCTTTCTGGGTGTGCTCAGTGCAAGCATGAGTTACTGGCTGGCCACCATGAGCATGTGTGGATGTGAGAGACCCTTTGCATCGATGATTCATGGAGGTGTCGTCCTTCCCTGTCACCCTCCCTGCTCCAGTGTGCTATCATTGCTCAGGCAAAGCCTCTGCCTGCATGTAGAGAGCAGGGGTACAAAGAGGGTAGCAGGATTGGGGCCAACACCTCCTTGCTTCCCCTTTCACCCTGCTCTGAAGCGTTTCCGGCTTGCTCACCCCACAGGGGCTGAACCATCTGCTATCCTCAACTAAGGAAGGAGAGACAGGAAAGGGCCTCACTAGTCTGCACCTGACAGCAGAGAGCTGATGGAGAAGGGGAAAAATGCCTTCCCCTCTCCCCACTCAGCAAGCAAACCAGGCGAGATACTCTCATGAAGCCGAAACGACACTCTCCTCTATGAGTCAGCAGAATGCAGGGACTGGTTGAGATCGTTTTTGTTGATCAGCAGCTGCGGAAGAGACTCCCTGGACTGGCTGTGTGTTTGTGTGCATCTTGCTGATAAATTACGCACGAACCAGTGAACATGCCTACAGCTTCTAAATCCAGTATTTATGTTGTGTCTTTAATTGATGTAGGGAGATAAGTCAGCCAGCAGAGTGATTAATGCAGCATAGTTGTGTGGGAATGCTGTTCAGCTGTGTTGCCGACTCCAAGAGTTTTTCATCTGTAGCCAGTCACTTGTAAGTGGTTACCATAAACTTTCTAATGATTAGTAACAGCTCATTACTAAAATACCTCCATTCAGATCCTTCCGGCTGCCAGGTTGCAGTCTGTCTGTGTTAAAGGGCATTCCTAGGGGGCAGTGCTCAGCAAAGCCCTGCTTTGAGGAGGAGTTTGGCCTAGCAGACCTCCAGAGACCAGAATTGTTCAGTGACTTTTCACAGCTCCAATGCCTTTGGGTAACAAGGCTGGCTGCTCTTCTGACTTGAAAAAGCCAAAATTTTTGTTTTTCTCCAGTGGGGAAGTGAGGTTCTTGCTTGACTAGAGCAGGCCATTCAGATATGGCAGAGGAGAAAGTTAGAGATGACAGGGTTATCAGGCTTTTTGGAGGCATTGCATGGCAGTGTTCTCCTTGAAAGTGGGAAAGGCTTTTCTCTGCAGATGGCATACTGCTTACTGTGTCTGCATTCTCCATTTCTAAATGAATTTTGGTCTTATTGCAGTTAGTCTGACAGCTCCTCCTCCTTTCCTGTCAAGCCGCTCTTGTCTGTCATCTTAGCACCTCAGCTGCTTCTGTATAACAGGTTTGTTTCCTTCCATGCTTGCAGAAATCCAGAAAATTTGACTCTCCTATCTTGCATTGAGAAAACCTGCTCTGAAGCGGTGCTGCGTTGAGTGGATAACCCTGTGAACAGCTTTTTCACTCTGCTTGTCGGTAGCCTGTGTTTCCAGCCACAGTTATAGCTGGGAGGTGCGAGACCGAGTTTTAGACTGCCGTGATCCTCTAGTCGTATGCTGCAGGGATGCAAAGTTCCCCCTCCCACACTCAGACCAGATACTTGCAACATTCCTACTCTTTTAGTATCCAGCCTGTTGGAAATACTGGCTGCTTCTGCAGGGGCAAAGGCCAGTATATGCTTGACATCTTATGTCAAGCAATCTTTCAGGTTGATGTTTTTCTAAATTTTCTCCAGTATTGCTCTCCCCAGGCTCTGGGATGTCACATATGCTCTGAGGGGGCAGTTAAGAAGTCCACATTTCTCGCCAGAGCACAATCATTGCTCGCCAGCATGTGTTCTCAGCATCTGGTATCTAGGCTGCCTACAGGGATGAACCATAGAAGCTGTCTCAGAAAGAGCTAGTCTGCAGCTTGTGCCTTTTAAAGGATATTTTTAGTGCATATAGAAGCAGTATTCCTGCTCTCTCCTCTCCTCTCTCCCAGAACTCTCCCAGCAGCACAGGTGTAGCATAGTGAGTTCCTTCACCTGGAGCTTCACTCTGGGGACCTGAGCTCCAGGAAGAAGAGGCTTTGTCAGCCTTCAAAGAAATGATACCGCCTGAGCAGAGCACCAGTGATGCTGTAGGAAGAAGCCAGTGTCACTCTCCATGCTGGAGACTCTGTGCTTTACCATTGCCCTCAGTGCTGGGGCTGGTTAGAAACACTGGCTTTTTCCCTCTAGTCTGTGCTGCTTGAGGAACTGTGCCTACCGCCTGCTGCTTTTCCCCCTCGTGACAGCAGCACCCTTATCCAGGGGTACCACAGTCTCTTCGTGAGGAGACTGGTTTACATGAGAGCAAGGAGGACAGGTCCTTGGAAAAAGCCTGAATGCCATCTGGGAGTATCTGCTCTGCTGATAGCAACATCCAGTTGAACATTGAAAGGACACAGGCCCAGCCTTGCCTGAGAGAATGTCCCTTGCTCATACATTTTTTTTAGCTGCATTAAGGTTATGTTTTAGTTATTTATTAGAGCCCTTCCCTTACCAAATGCAAGCAAGAGCTTTCCCAAAGGCTTCACCAATGATCTGACTTTGCCCTTGTGGTCAGAAGGAGCAAATTTAGGCTAATCCAAAGGCTTCTCTCTTCCCCGCCTTTGAACACCTAATTATTCCATAAAAATTATAAATGTTTAAACAATGAGGGACCTCCCATGGCATCTGCTTTTAAATCTAGGCCAGGAACCCTTTGGGGTACAGGCCATAGGTTTATTTGGACCAATAAAGGTACATCGCTTAGGAGTGCAAGCACTGAAAGTGCTACAAGCCACAAGGGCAGGATTTTTCTCTGACATAAACCACTGTTTATGTAGCCACTCCATAGCAGTGGTCCTGTCCATAAGTCACCTAAATGAGACCAGCACAAGAAGATACATTTTGTCTAAACAGGCCTGGTTTCAGCTTGGGGCAAGTGAGTATCATGATGTAGTGACAGAGCCGCTAGCTGAGCTGCCATGGAGACTTGTGTCATACGAAATCCTCCAACTCCCCTTAGCCTCTTGCTGGGAAAAGGGAGATCAATGCTATTGAGTCTGTGTCACCACACAGGGCAAACTCTATTGGTAATATAAGTCTTAACTCACACACTGACAAAACCTCATGCTCAGAGCTGTCAAATTCTGAAAGACTGTAGGATGAGAACAGGGGTGGATTGTGGTTGGGTTTTTTTTAAATTTGTACATATTCATGACAACTGTGTCCTCTTACTCGAGTCTAGAATTATAATTTGGCTTAAAGGACAGAGTTTTTTGGCTGTTCAAAAACTTTTAAGTCACTACTCTCTATGTGAGGTACACTCTGAGGCTTAGATTACTTGGTGAACATGTTTAAGTGATGCCTATAGATGTGTGTATATATTTCATAAGCATAGTATGGCTTCTATGGCTCAGCATTGCAAAGCCTGCTGTTCTTTTCTGAGGCTTATTTTGGTCAAAGCACTTCAGCAGTGACAGACATTGTTAGGTTGCTTGTTGTTCTAATTGTTCTCAAATGAGGTTAAACGGCAATCAGAGCTTCTAAAGATTTAAGGTGTCCTTTGAACTGCCTTGATCTTCGTGTGTTGTCCAGCAGGGGCTGCCTGTTGTTCTGCATGTTGAAAGCAAGGCACATTCTTGAGAGTCTAAGCAAGAGTTAGTGGGTGGGATTTTCTGCTATCTTAACTAGCAGAAAACTGGGCTGACTTTCTCCCTGTTTGTATTAGCCGATGTCTGTACCAGGAGGATCCACGCTGACTTCTTCTGAAAATCATGCTCTGGGGATCTAATACACAGCTTTACTTCTGAAAATGTTGACCTTGCTCTGTGAAAATTCAGCAAAGGGACATCATGTCCAAAGTGTCCAAGAAGGACAAGTGCCTGTGATGTCTCCTGCAGATACAGCCGTAGGGCAGTAGTGAGGGTTTTTTTTTCCTGCAACTGTACAAATTTCCAGAAGAGTGGCTCATCAGCAGGGAAAAGAAGAGCAGCAGGGCTGAAATAATCTCTCTTTGGCATCTCATGTGCCTCCCAGAGGTTTCCCTTGGGAGCATTACACAACCTTTTTAACAAGTTGCTAGTCTGAGTAAAAAGACATGGGGAAACCCAGTGGGTTTTCCTTTTGTGCTCTAGTCAGGGCAACAGTGGCATGATCAGCATTATTCTTGGAAAGAGAGCAAAGCCTGAGCGTGTGAGTCTTACCTGGAGTCTTTATCATACAGTTAGATTGAAGCACTTGAGCAACTTCAGTGAAACTATGCCTTTGCACTTCACTGGACCACAGCCAGAGTGATGGTGTCTTGCAGAACTGAGACACAAGTGAACTGCTCAGAATGAAATGAAGGGGAACACCCGGTAACCTTGCTTTGGGCAAGCCGTAGTTCTGTAATCCTTTTTCAGGTACTGGACTCCAATTGGGTTTCCTACCCACCATGGTGATGGGAAGATGTAGCTGAGCATTGTCAGTTTCATAGTCGTAGTTAAGAAGTATCATTTACCCTCCGCCTGAGCTGTTGCTGTGTTGTTTTCCCTTAGGCTGAGAAAGAGGACTGAGTTTTTGGTCAATGTTGCTTGGTAGCCATATGGGAAGCATAAATCTCAGCAGTGGTAGTGCAGAAAAACATTTTGCACATGCGTGTACATACACCTTATACATCTCTTGTGTGCAGAACTTACCTTACAGGGCTTGACAACAGTCCTTGCAAGACCTTTCCTCTGGGTGGTCTCCTATTGCTTTTGTGATGTGTAGGAACCTTCTTTCTGATAACCTTGAATTCATTTTACTCTCATCACTGAATTGCTGGAGTGTTTTTCATGTAACACACTAGAGACACAGTCCCAGTCTCACTGCTTTGTGGTAACTTCTTGGTCTGCTGTGAAGCAGCAACATTGAGGTAGCCATTAAATCTTTTCCAGCAGCATGGAACTTGCTGCTCTGACTCTTGGCGAGGTCATCATCTCAGGTTTGACACTATCCTACCACCAGGACACCCCGTTTTGTCCCTGGGAATAGGCATGGCCAGAAAAGCATACTGGGTGGTTGGAGTCAGAGCTGTGCAGACTTAAGTCAAGCCCTGGTTCATGGGAGATTTTTCCATGTGCTGCTGGTGTCCATAAGGACTCAAACATATACTTGCTTACACAGAGATGCTTTCCTGAAGCAGAGTTGTCACTTTTCTACAGGTATCACAGGATGCCCTCCCTTATTCTGCTTCATGTATCTGGTACTAGAATGATCATTTCCTGATAAATGAAGGCACTTAATCAGTCCTCTTCCCCTTGGAAGAAGGACTTTTGGGGATATTGTTATATCATTTAAAATAATATTTTGGAATTTAAGTTTACATTGCTTTATTTTTCACTTGAGGTGACTGTATATAAATATTTTCCTCTATTTTATCATTGCTGATAAAGTAAGCCTACAGTATACAGACAAATAATTTGCCTTTGATGTATTGAAACTGTGAGATATAAAGTAGACTTCTCTCTTGTGTCCATGTTCCTGACTATAACTCTTGTTCCTCTGTGTTTTTATAAGTTGGAATAAATGTTGCTTACGGGCAACAATGAGCCTGCAAGCTTTCCAATAATTTTTATGTCATTGAATTCAAGCAACCCTATTGAAGGATCTCACATATGTATAATGATATATGTATATGTACAAACTTTAGAAAGAAATAAACCAAATGTATTTCACGTTCTGCAGCTGAATGTTTTTCTTCTGAACCCCGACAGTTGTTCTGCAAGTAAGAACATGAAGGTGGCTTTACAGTGGCTGACAGTCCTGCGTCTGGCACTCCTGGCAGTCAGTAGTTTCAAGGTTTCCTGAGCTGGAACATACATGTACTGTCTGCTTTACAGTCTGGATCTGACCTGCGGCTGGGGTAACCCACGGAGCCAGTGGCACCGTGTGCACATTAGTCCTGTGTGAGGGCAGCTGGAGCTCTCTTCCTTCTGCACCTGTTTAAGAGGTGGCATCCCTTCCAGCTGTTTCAGGGTGTGTAGCCTGCAGAGCTGCCACTGCTTGCTGTGAAGAGACAGCAAGAGGAGAATTAACTGATTTAAAATGCGTTTACCAGCACGTGGGCTAGAAGAGCGAGGCTGCAGCAAACAGCTGTTCAGAAATGATTGGGAGTTGATGTCAAAATTGTTGAGATTGGGAATTGCTGCGGACATTGTGGATGAAGGGCATGAAGAGTCAGACACTAAAGAAAATGATGGAGTGCAAAAAGGCAAGGGTGGGAGTGGTTAAGAAACTATGGCTCTCCAAACTAAGGAGAAACAGTCTCTATAACAAACAGCCTTGTGCTTGCAGTTCTTGGGTTGGACAAAGCTGAACATGGGAAGTTAGTACACTATGTGGAGAGTGAGTCACAGGGCAAATGGAGGGGGTGTGTCCAAAACAGGTGGGCATGCACAAGCTTTACTATAGGGCTAGGAGCTTGAGCTTGGAGACAATAGTAAGGAAGACATGTTGTTTCTTACCAAGGTGTCTGTGAATGTTTGACTATCTTGAGGTGATTGCTTCTTTATATTTTTCCTCAGTCTCCTGCCTTTAGATGAATGGTAAGACTTTCACACTTGAGGTAGTTCTGTGTTTGTTTTTTCACACTATGCCTTGGGCTATCAGATTTTTTTAATTGTTGTTCCATCCTGGTTGCTTCAAAGCACTTGGGATTTTTGATTCCAATGCATGCTTCTGGATTAATATGTCTTTAATGGAAAGACTAAACAAAGTGCTGGTAAGGATGGGTGGGAGTATTTTAAAAAGATGTATTAAATGCCTCCTCTAAACCCAAATGAATGTTTGAACTGTATCTGAACGTTAATGTCAGTACTGCTGACCACATCTTTTCTTTTTTTTTTTTTTTTCCTAGCTGAGAGAGTCAACACTGAGTATTTTCTGGTGATTTTTCTACCTGGAATCATTAGTCATGTCACGTTGCTCACTATGCAGTAAGCTAGAATGAAATGACAGAACAGGTGCAAAGTGAAAGACAGATTCATTTATATTCTCTTCATTGTCCATTTTCAGTTCAAGTACAGAATATAATTATCAAGGAAGACTGAAAGGGCTAGTTTGTGTGTGCAGGAGAAACCTCCACAGTCTACAGTAGTTACACATCTCTTTGGGTATTTATAAATAATGTACCACGAGAAAGAGACTCGGCCTGAAGTAATGCAGTTTGGTCTGAAATTATCATGATTATCTCTAGATTGGAAATGAGAATAAAGTTCTTACCCATCGGAGCACTGATCTACTGCAGTGGCCTCCTAATCTACAAGGTAAGGGCAAAAAAACCCAGTGGCTTTTAAGGTAGAGTTGGAAGAGGAATCATGTGATGATAACCCAGGTTTTCATTTGTCAGGTCATTGCACATTCCATCTGTTTCTTTCCATGTTTCCTACTAATTTGATGTTTCTCAAAAGAAATTATGTCAGCCACTATGCTAACTATTTCTCCCAGAGAAAGGGCCATCCTAGAAAAGATGAATTACTGCACAACAGCTATCCACCTTGCAGGTTTTGCTGTGTCATGGTCACATTCATCTTAGGACATCTCTTCTGGTCCCTTTCCACAGCTGGTTTTCGGATAGATCAGTACATAAATGATGCGGTTTTTCATTTCGCTGGTCTGCTCTTCACAGGAACATGCAAAGACAAGGAGCTGAACTGGGATCAGGTGAAGGAATCAAGACTAAGTAAACTTACTTGCCTTGGAAAATGTTGAAGGTAATGCATTGCTATTATGAACTGGAAATTTGTGGGGATGTTTTGGTCCCCTCTTCCAAGGCAGGGGGTATCAGTAATAGGCTGTTGGCCCCAATAACAACCTTGGGAAGTCCGGACTTTGGTACAGATTTTGCTGAATTTGCCAAGTGAGGATAAACTAACAAGGGTGTGTCTTAGGGAGGAACCTAGGCAGAGAAAGCGAGGAACAAGAGTGGCAAAAAGATTGTTCCAGGAAATAGAAACAGTGATGAATAAGGCAGAAGATCAGATTAAGATCAAAGGAAGAGGGAGCCTTCTGAAAGGAGTGCAGATGCCTACAGATGGGTCCACCAGGAATTCCCTTCAGGACAGTGTCTGAAAAACTCACTGTGAGAGGGCAGGCTTCAGAGGGATAGATTTCCACTGTGGTGATACATCATGTAAAGAGGTAAAGTGATGGATTTGTAAAGGAACAGTTGATACAAGTGATTCATAAGATTTAAGAGTGTGAAATAAGCAATTTTATAATTGTGTGTAATAGGGTGGAAAATAGTATAATTGCAGATTAACAGCAGTGGTGTGTTTGTTTGATAATTAGTATATTGATTACTTAATAAATTGACCGGTTCCTTAGTAGCATGTTGTTTAATCACTAAAGCTGTAATTTTGTTACAGCACTTACATCTTGATCTTGCAATCTAAATGGGGGGGTTGCTTCCTGAAGTAACAGTTATATTGTGGGAAAGAACATTTCCTACCTAGTCTTAACTTGCTTCGGCCATAACATGTTGAACATTGCAAGGACACTTTCAAGAATGTTTGTAAATATTTGAATTATGCCAGTGACCACAGGCCACAAGCTAAATAGGATCTAGAGAATGTAAATCCTGTAAAAATCACATATTGGGAAAGCGAGGTCTGTGAGTTAAAATCTCAGGGAAGGACTTTTGTAGTGCACAAGCATTGTTTTCTCAGCTAACACTGTCTGCATGCGCGAAGGTACTGAAGGGTCTTTATTGTTGTGATGTGCAGTTTTAAAATGTAGGGCAAATGTACAGATGGCTAGAAGTCTGCGAAAGAAAGCAGAATATAGCATCAAAGACTGAAAACTGTGGAAAAGAAGATTGCAAGAAGTCTTTGCCCAAGCAGAGAGGATTTGTTTGAATGCCAGAGGCAAGATAAAAACTGAACTAGACTAAAGAAAAAGCATGGGAGGAAACTGAACAGTACACAGATTCAATATCACTTGGAAATGACAATCCATTAATAGGAAAGGAGCAGCCTCTTGTGAACATTGCCTAACCCCTCCCTTTATTTAGTGAAAAGTTCTTATTCTCCCACTGTTTGCCGAGGCATCTTGAACGCTGCTAGGGCTTGCCGTGGGGTGCGGACAGCATGCTGTGCTCTGGCCTTCAGGGAAAACTGCTCAGAGTTAGCCAAGGCAGATATTCCTTCCTGCACCTGCTAGCTTGGAAGACAGCAGCATCCCTGGGGCTGTGCACTGTCTGTTGGATGGGGTGTCTCTTTGCAGAAAGGACACAAAGAAAGCCCAAAGCCAAGCTGAAGCCCATTTTCCATCATCACTATACTAAGATTGTTCAAAATAAGTGGTTTAGGTGGGTGGGTATGGTTTGCTTTTTTCCTCTCCAAGGAAATGGTTTTTGTTCAGCCAGAAATCATCTTTCTGCTGCACCTCACTCACAAGTGCAGTGTATATATGCTCCATCAACTCGTTGGAAGGTGAATATTTTTAGTCAGCTTGGGCAACCTTTTCCTCACTGCCCAAATGTCCAGCATAAAAAAAGTGCACTCCCTCTTTTCAGGGTAATTCTAATCAGGACTTGTAAATCAAGACGTGTGTTGCTGAAGCCTTGTTGTGAGTGCAGTCTTCCGCATAGACACGCGCCCTGTCCTTTGGGAAGAAGTGATTTTGATCAAGGTGGTGGCAGGGTCGCTGCTGTGATGGTGGGTGTGGAAAATGCTCCTCTCCAGTCAGAAGTGCATGTGTGATACACTGTGCTCTGCTTCCCGTTCCATCGCATCCCATCCCATCCCATCCCATCCTGGGCTGAACTGTGCTGAGCACCCTGTAAGTACAAATACTGAGACAGGGATGGATGGAGCCAATGCCATTAGCAGCATGATTACCTGACTAGAGATGCTCACCTTGGCAGGAATTTGCACTGGTCTGTGCCTGTGACAGGAATACTTTCCATGTCTGGCTGCTGGGACAGTTTTGTGGGGGCCTTTCAGCCAGCCAATGATAGCAAGAACAGTGTAAAACCCGAGTCCTGTTACCACAGCCATACCCACGCTGCGTTTCTCAGGCAACTGAAGTGTGGGCGGCAGTTAGAGGTTGTAATTGTTTCGTGGGGAAAAAAGCCCATATACATACATACACACGCAGAATTAAAAAATGAAGTGCTCTTTCCTTTTAGCTGCAATTTCTTACTGCACTTTGGACAAATTGTCAGAATCCGCATTCCCACTGGCAGGGAGCCAGGCTCCCTGGCACACTGATTAAACGATGTGTGGGCAAAATGTAGGCAGATGATGGGGACGTGGTACATTGAAACCTTGGAGAGCTGTGTTTTCCTTTGCTGCTGCTTTCTTTCTCTCTAAACTCCTTTCATGCGAGTTTTCTGGCCATCCTTAAGTAGATCCATTTTGCCATCTGAACGTCCGACTTCAGGAACTGAGAAGTGTGAAGCCACAGAGGTATCTGCTCAAGGTACATGATCTCAGCTGCTTGTTCCCCTGCAGGTGAGCATGTAACCCTCTGAGTGCAGTGGAGGTTGTCAAGAGACCAAAGTGTTGGGCTGCAGCAATATAAAGGAAATTTTTGCACGTAGATGGGAAACCTCTTCTGTGAAGGACCCAGTCAGCCAGTAAAACACATGCTTCTGGTCCAGCTTCAGCCTTCCCGGGAGCTCCATCTGTGACTTGGAGTATGGCTTTATTTCAGTGAGCTGCTCTGCCCTTCTCCATCCTGGGGCACTGGGCTCCATTTAGCTGACAAGCACTGGAGCTGGGGATTTTGAGACATCACGTTTCTATCAGTCTGGTGCTTAGATGTCACAGCTGTAACATTTACACTGCTGTGTGTGAAAACTGGGGACTGTTGCATTGTTCCCAGGATATGGGTCTGCCTGTCATGGTTGGCATGCTTGGCTTACACCGACTTGCTTGTTCACTTTTTAGCTTGTTCACAATTTAGTTTCTCATTTTTCCTCTTAGGGCTCGACAGTACACAGTCAGGAAGGTAAGATGAGTTGCCCAACCTTTGGAGCCACCGCAGGCATTCAGTGGAGACAATTTGCATTAACATAATGGCTGAGCTCCGCTGTGAGTCAATGTTGCCCCATTCCCATGTCTGATGTCACCACAAAGGGTTTGACTGGATAGCTACACCTCAAGTGAGGTAACTCTGCTTTAAAAATGGGTGAGCTCCACTGTGCTGCACACTGGTGTGGACCTTCCGGTTCAAAGGTAGGGTGGCCTCCATGTAGATTCCAGAGCAAGACAAGATGATGCCCTTTTTGAAATATGGACATTAAAGCTCAGTCTCTTTTTTAAATTCCACAGCAATTTGATTCACATCTTTAGGTAATTCAAACATCTTAAGAAATCTGGCACAAACAAGTCTCTGGAGGTATTTTGCAGCCCTCTGGGTTCTTGCTGCACCTGTGATTCATCATTGTGTCTTGGTGTTTAGTTCAGTGTGCAGCCTGACTGACAGGGCTTCTCTGCCAAGTATTAGGAGCTGCAAAAGTCCTGCAGGGGCTCGTGTGTGCTGACAATGCAGTCTGGGGCTCAGCCTCTCATGATTACAGAGATGTGTCTGGTGCTCCTGGTAGGAGCTATGTGCTCCAGCACAGCTGCACCGTGATCTGCCTCTGTGCCCAGGAGCCCGAGAAGTTTCACCCTCAGATTCCTCAGGAGCAGACCAGAGCCAGAGCTGCATGAGTGCCTGACAGTTCTGCCTATACTATTTAAACTGCAAACGCTTCAGGGCAGGGGCTTTGGCTGTGTACATTCAATATCAATAAGTATTAATCCTTATGATTTGCAAACTGCTTGGCTTTTAGAGAGTAGTACAACTTTAATGCAAAACACCTGGCACAGTGTTTTATGAGCCCTGGGGACAGTTTAGCTTGTTCAAATGTGTACTTGGCTTTGAGTCACTGATATGATCAATCAAAGGAGCAGTCTTTCTGCTCTGACTCACTAAGGCTGATTCCTTGAATTTGAGGAGTTTAAATATCCACTTGATTCAAGCAGGAGTTTGACTTAAAAATTCTGGCTGCTGAAATCACAGTGGGAGCAACTGACCCCAGCTCCCACAAGTTCAAGGAATGATCACCCAGGTTCTACAATCAGAGAATACCTACTAGCTTTCATCAGCTGAAAATTGAGCATTTGGGGGAAAAAACTGTAAATTCAGTGGGGTGCCAACCCCCAAAAACTGCCCCTGTTAATTTGCACTGATCTGTCTCTCATCTAAAAGGCTTTTAAAAGATGGCGAAAAACAAATCCAGCCCCATGTAACTGGATTTTCAGGTTTCTCATTCCACTCCATGGAACCCTGATTTTGCCAAAGGACGCTAAAATGAGAAGGGAGAAAAAAAGCCCATTACCCTCCTTTTCCATTCAGGTACCTCCTGTTGAAGTACAACTTTAATTCCGTATTTCCTCAGCAAGTATGCCTTGAGGCCTGGTGAATTTCTGCAGTCCTTGTACCTTGTCTCACCTTGAATGGTGTAATGCTACTGTGGATTTTACTGTTACTGCTCTGCCTGCTGGGACTGCTGGTGTCATTGGAGTATGTAATGCTTTGCTTGTCTGTGCCCCTTAGTGCTTTTACTGTTGTTCTAGCTGACCACATCATGTTGTATGTTCTCCATGAGCTGTTGTCCCTATGTCCGCTACAGGGAAAACAAAGCACGTAAAGTCTAAGTAACTGGGTCACACAGGAATTTCTGAGCACATCTGGAAGGTGAATTCCCCTCTTCCAGAAAAAGCAGTGAATCACTTTGTGTCACACTCCTTTTTTAGCTGCCTCCAGTACCTTGATAGCTTTACCTCCATATATGAAGGTCATACCTTCTTAGTCTCACCCTTCATTGCTGCTCTCAGCTTGTTTAATTATGAATTGTCCTTAGGGAAGACTTCAGCAACTGGGTGAATCTCTGCAATTCTGACAAACACCTCTAGCATAAGTGCAGCTCTCTTAGCTCAGTGCAGAACCCCATTTTCAGACCAAGCAGTAGGACTGAACAGATGTATTTCTGGTTACCTGCAGTCATCATCTGAGTTCGGAGTTCTGCTATGCTAAGCAATGTGTAGGCCTCCTATGCCTCCAGACTGTGGATTTGTTCCAGAGATTTATGCCCAAGCTGAAATTCAAGGGGGAGAGGTTTATTGGAATTTTTGCTGTTAAATTTTAGTAGGGTCAGGGTGCACTGACTGGCTGCTGAGCATGAATATTAGCAGACAAAATAGTTATGAAAGAGAGAAAAACAAAGACAAACAGGCACACTGTGGCTATTTTCCCTGTATCAGGTAATTGTAACTGTTAACTGTTCTTTAAGTTGCTTTTACTCACAATAAACAAAAATAGGAGGTTCTGATTGAGAGTGGAGGTTAGCTCTGCCCTAGCATTTCCATCCTGCCAGGTGAGAAAAGGAAAGCACAACTTCAAACAAAGCTAAGCCCTAGAGCTTTTCCGTTTTTCTACTTAAGCACAGCGTAAATTATACAGCGTTGGCACACTCTCCTTATTAATTTTACTCTATAAGCAATCATAAAGCATTTAGTTTTAACATGAAATATTCAAGTTCGTCTCTGTTTGTTTTTTAATTCTTTATGTATAATTTAAAGAATTTGCTAACACAGAAATTATTAAACGTGGATAGGTCAGATGACAACTAAGCTGAGGAAGAGGCACAAGGATACTGGAAACTGAAGGATTTTCCAAATCCATAACAAAGTGTTTTGAATGCAAGATTTTTCCTTGGGTGATGCAAATTAGAAGTAATCCCTGATACTATGGCTAGGAATGACCTTGTTGATAATGTGATAGAGCCTGCACTGCTCAGTCTGCAAAGCGCTGGTTGGGGTTATTTATTATTACTGGCACTTATCTGTCATCGTATGATGATAACAGATTAGCTGACTGACTGCACTGTGTGCTTTAGTGGAGTCCCAGCTTTTACAAAGGCTGCTCCAGATCACATCACCCTGTGGTTCCCACACATTTGAACTTGGAAAGCTTGGAAATATCTCAAGGGACCCATCTTATGCCTAGTTAAACTGCTTTTCACTTGAAAAAGAGGTGCCATGCTTGCTATGCTCTTCATGCACCATGTAGCCATTAGGTATTTGTAGCATTGTCAAAAATAAGACAAGAACTCCATCCAGCAAGATGACAATGCATAGTTCTGATATCTCCCAGTGCTATGCTCTTACTGGCTTTCCATGTGCATTCCCAGACTGCCTCCCTTGTAAGTGGAGAATGGTGAAGTGTGGTTGCAGAGGAAGAGCTTTCAAGCTGAAAGTCCCTCTTGCCCCTTCGTGGGCTTGATCTTTGTCTGTAACCATCAATTTTTCCCAGTCAGATTTCCCCTCTGTCTTTCCAAAACAACATTGCCCCAGCACTAAACATGCATGTCCCCAGGAGCATCCAGGTTGTGCTTCTGCTGCCCCACAGCACGCCAGCATGTAGTGCTCTGCTCCTAAACCCTGAGTTGCAACAGGCTGCAGCACCTCTTTCCTACCAAACTCTTCATCACTTTCCTGTGGATTTCCCAGCTACCTGCACTCTCTCTGTGAGTGCACAGCTGCAATGCTCTCTTGCTCAGACATCTGCTCTCATCTGAGCCCAGATTATTGGGATACATCCTTGTTGATGCTCCAGCATTCAGCCCCCAACTTTATTCCTATTAGCTCTCCCACTCGTGGCACCCTCTTGGCTGCCCTGAGCTGCATAGGGCTGGGAAATCTCCCCCATGCTCAGCTGCCAGGAAGGGAGGAGACTGTGTGACCTGCAGCATTCCCAGAGTAAGTACTCTGCCTGGCACTTGCCTGCACTGCTCTGCTGGTGCTGCTGGAGGAGTCAGAAGGATCAGAGCAGTAGTGATCGATGCTCCCCAGAGGCAGCTCACCTCACCTTCTGCGTGGCTGCATGGGCCTGTTTGGCATGGCAGGGATGAGGGAGTGGTGACTGCAGCCATGGATGCCTGTGGGGAGGGAGAGGAAAAGGCTCCTTAAATGTGCCTGAGCAGAGCTCAAAATGTGCTGCCAGAATACAAAAACCCACAGTCCTACAGATGATGGTGTTCTGAGAGAGGGCAAGGGAAATCTGCTGTGGAAGGGCTTGAAAGGCAGGATGGGCTGAAGCACTGAGAAGTGGGCAAGAACCAAAACTCAGTTCAGTGAAGAAATCTGGATCAAATGAGCATGACAAGTTTTCCTGGCTGTCAGAGGGTGATGGAACAGGACAGGAGGCTTACAAAGAGTGCAGGGGCAAGGTCAAGCAGGAGGTGGATGAGAGAAACACTCCATTCTTTCCTCCAAGTCTTGGCCTGGAAGTCTTTTGCTGGTGTCGGTGCCAGCAAGACATGAGTCATTACTCAGAGCCTGAATATGCATCCTGCATCACTTCAAGCTTCCCACCTGATCAAGTTTTGCCACAGGGTGTTGATGGGGTTGGCAAGATAAAAGAGGGGGTAGAACTTGCTAGATGGAGCCGGATGTTGCTCTTTGGCCAAAAAAAGTTGATGCTATGATTATTCACCCTTTCTGAAGCTATTAGTGGGCTGTAGGCATATAGGGTTTCAAGAAAAGCGTTATCCATTTAAAAGTCAGATTAAGAAAAATCTGCAACAAACTATGTTTCTGAATAGAAATTGGAATTTCTGGAGAGCCGAACACGTATTCATTATTACCGAGAAGCCAATTGCTTCTGAAAAACCCGGCTCCTTGTTGCTTCTTATATTTTCAAATCTGATGCAGTTGCACGTGGGGACAGTTCAGTGGTGGGAGCTTTCACACAGTTTTGTAGCACAGGGTGCAGGAGCAGAGGGAACAGTTTGTGCTGTTGCATCACAGCAGCTAAGAAAGCCATATGTGAAATATCAGCCTCCCATCAGCCACGCAGACATACATCTCCATTCTTTTTTCTCCAAATGGCTCCTGCTTCAGAAGGCAATGAGGAATGGAATGCTGTATTGGGAATGCAATCACTGATTGCAGAAGAAAAGGCAGTCCTTGGTGAAGAGGTTATCATTCAAGCTTTGTGCCTGTTCCAGAAAAGCTGGGACTTAACATTGTTTGTGAGCAAATGGAAAGGAAGGATGGAGTAGGGCAAACCACTGTGCATTTTAAGCAGCTTTGATTCTGAGTTGGAGCTTTATGTTAAATACCATGATTCATGTCTATTTATTTTGTTAAGCAGTGAGCAAGCAGAAAGTCTAGCAGCTGAAATGATGTGCCTGAAAGACTCCTGGCAGGCAATCCATCAAGCAACTATTGATTAGTGCTGCCACAGGAACCATTTTGCACAGTAAGACCTTTATTCTTTACTCTGACAAATGCTCACTTAGATGTAAATTAGCTGAAGGTGTCCTTCTCTCACTTGTTAGGGCTGAACTGGGAATGAAGCTTTGCTCTCCTAAGAGCAGAAGTTTGGAAAGCATAGCAAGAGCCATGAAGAAAAAAAACATGAGTAGGATTCCAGGGCTTCAGGAGGTGTTCTATCCTTTTAAGAAAGGAGAGAAATCAAAAAATTCCCCCAAGGAAGATGGCATGCTGTAACTGAAAAGTGCTCCAGTGGGTTGTAATAGCTAAACAGAAGCTTGCTGGTAATGGTGCTACTGAACAGTCCAGCCTCACTCACGTCCTGTGGTGCATAGTGGAAAGTAAATCAAAGGTGAGGAAGGTGCAGTGGAGGTGCTATGATACTATTTAGACTTGCACTGCATTGCCTGTGTAGCCTCAATAGCGTGTGTGTCAGTATGCATGTGCATGGATAAGCCAAGCAAGCTTTGCTCTCCCAGAAGGGGTGCTGCCCTTGTTGCCTTCCACAAAGGGTTAATTTCTCCTTAATTTTATAAATATTTCTAAGCCCGTTGTAAATATCTGACTTCAATTTCCAGCTATTGGTTCCCATTGTACCATTCTCTGCTTGATTAAACAGCCTGTCAGGATCCAGAATTTTCTGTCCTACAGAGGTGCTTTTGCACTGCAGTCATGGCCTATTTAGTTATTTCTTGAAGAGCTAAACAGATTGAGCTCTCACCATTCCTCAGTACCAGGCATCTGCTTTGATTTTAGCCTCAAATGCCCATTCTAGCTTTCTCAGTGTTCCTACTCACAGGCATTAAAGGACAGTGTTGTCAGACACAGTTATTGCACCTTTGGTTTCCTTCATATGGGCTGCAAAGACACAATTCTTTTCCTATCCCTTGTCTCTCTGCAGAGACTTTGCAGAGGCAAAAAAACTGCTCTTAATTGTTGGTGCTGATAGCCAGAGCAGAACCTTGCATTTTTTTCTGGGCTCCACAGTGGTGTCTGGGTGAATTCGCTGCAGATAGATGACCCTGAGCTTCTTCTTGCCCTCAGCAATGAAAATATGTGGGTGATATTATTTCTGCTGGCACTGGGTTGAAATAATTATTCCTTGTTTTTTTTTCCAAAGAACTGAGGTATGCAGATTTTGATTTTGCTTCATAACTGAAATATTTTCCCAAATTCAGGAAAAATACGTGGTGGTGAAGCAATTGGTGTGAGCCCATGCTTGGCTGTTTGTAATGGCTGGATGAGAAGCAACCTAGCCAATTTTGTCTGGAGAGGTCTCTACATGCATGATTTTTGGTCTCCTGGAAAGGTGTTACTGGACCTGAAATGAAGCACTACATTTAGGCATGGTTCATATTGCACCACCAATGACTTGAAGTAGCATTAAAACAACTGGGCTATGAGGTAAACATCCTATTATGTCCAGGAATGTTAGCCCATGAAGGAAATAATATGACAAAGAGGGAAAATGAATCCGTCTCTTCTAAACCACTGTCTAAATCCACTTTCTGTCATGGATAAATTATTTTATTACAGTGATTCTGGCTGCTGATTCTGGATTACTTCAACTCCTTTGGCCTCAATGTAATTTTACCCTGTGCCTAAATGAATTTGAACTGAAGCTGGTGTGAAAATAGAACAGTCTTAGCAAAGCTGTGGTTTGTTCTCTTTCAGAATTTTTATTTTTTGGTTTACTTGTTAATTTTTTTTCTTTTGAAACGAATTATTTCAGGAACAAGTGGCAGGGGAGAAGGTGAATGCTTCTATAGAGACATCTTCCATCTCATCCACATAAACAGCAATTAATTGTAATCTCTTCTCATTTATTAACTTGTGCAGGGTCTAGTACCACAAAATATTAACAAGAGCTGAACAGGGAATTCAGCAACAACAAACTATCTGTATACACTTGACTGAGTGTTCAGTTTATTAAATTGTAGCTATAGTACAAGTTGAAGACATTCTACTGTGTAAACTGATGTGACCTCACATATTTTACTCTGTCTTTTTAGTCACTGAGGTCTCTCAGTATTTCTCTGTTTCTTCCTGGGGCCATTTTTACTTCACCGCTCATGTACTAATTTCTCCTATTAAGGACAGGCATAAAAATTATGAAAAAGACACAGGACAGGATCCAACCAGGGTATGGGAAGAAGAAAACTTGTATCTGTGAACTGTGTTTTAATTCTCTCATTAATTTTTCAGGAAAGAGATCAGAACTTACACCAGCAGCTAAAGACACACTGGCTGCAAGGACTGACTGACAGCAGCTGGTAGGGTCTCATGTACCACATGCTGCTCTGCTTCGCTTTCATGGTACCACCTCATTGCCACGGCTCAGTGCTTTGCTTTGCTGTATGTGTTTCTGAATTTGCTACTTGAAGCGCCTCAGAGTTTTTTCCTGTTACATGTGGACGCCAGCAACCATTAGCAAGATGCCGAAAGGCTTGATCTTCTGTACGGCTGTCCAAAATGCAACAAGAAGGATTTTCCACCGACCTAGCACTTCCACTGATTATTCTAGCTGTGTACAATTGGCCAAGCCACAGGAGTGGGACAAGGAGAGTATGGGGCAGGGGAGCCAACACAAAAGATGGAGCAGTCCTTAAAGTTTTATGTTTGTAGGTTTCCTAAACAGTGCCATTCAGGCTGTGAACCCTCAGTGCTCACCAGTGGAAACCTGGAAAAAAGACCCCGGTGGTGGTAGTACATCATCATTGGCTGCTGCCTTAGTCCAGATGTTCTAGGCAGCTCTGACAATGTCACCTCACTGGAGACAGCAACAGAAGGCAATGCGACCTGAAGGCACAGGAAAAATGGTAGCCACCCAAAAGGACTTCTAGGGAGTAAGGAATTCTGGCATGCTGTGGCCAATGCTGATGAGCCTCTGACTCAGAGGCACAAATGCAGGCACGTCTACTTGGAAGCTGGCATAGAACCATAGGATCATTAGTGTTGGGAAAGACCTCCAAGATCACTGAGTCCAGGCACTGCTGTGGTCTTTGTGTCACATCTGAAGCAGTGTGGTCACAGCCCTGGGGTCACTGCAGCCCTTTTCCCAGTGTGTCTCCAGTTCTCAGATCTTTGCAAACTGCATGGTGTTGCCTCTCTCTGTTTGAGTGTGGGGCATAGACAGAGGGTATGGTTGTACAGCACCAGTATCCCTTGTTTTAACACACACAATGAAAGCCCTGTTTTATGAAAATGCACTAAGGAGACAGAGAGCAGCATCTCCTGAAAGATGGGAAGTAGGCAAAGGAGAGCAGCCTTTTCTAGACCTGACACTGTCTTGCATCAGAAACTGGACAAGTATTTGTGTGCTTTCACACAAATGAGCCAGTGAGTCAGAGGTAGGAATGCAGGACCCATCCTTGTCCTGTGCTCACATACTGACTTTGTATATCCCTGCTACAACTTGACTATCCATGCCGGGGCGTGAAGGAGGATGGGGAAAGGAAATGTTGGCAAACCAGGGGGAAACTCCTTCTTCAGTGCAGCCTGGGGCATAGGCCTGGCTCTGGGGTGGGTGTCTGTGGCACCACTTGTGCTTGCAAGAACAGGGGCTGACAGAATGGTCAGCACTACCTTTAACCATGGAAAAGCAGGATGGCTGCTGGTGTGGGAAAAGTAGTGAGTCTTTCCTCCCAGGGCTTCTTCAGTACTGGCATCCTCCTTTGCCCTGCCAGAGGACACAGCTCTGGGTTTTTGCATCTTCTGCTCCTGGTACTTCAGAATGCACAGGACTGGGAAATAATCAACACCCTGGAAATGTTCTCCACTGATGCATTAACTCTGTTGTAACTGCTTACCTCAGCGCACCTGACAGCTGGACACAGGATGGGGGAACCCACACAAACAGTGGTGGTTGCCTCAAGGATATCCTGTAGGTTAGTTACAGGCTTCATTATTTCTCTTCATGTGTTCTAAGCCTATTATTTGCAAATCTCTCTGCATCTGTGTTATTACGAGTGGAATTACTCAGCCGTCCATCCACCAAGCCATCCAGTGTTTGAGACATAGCCTTAAATTTCCATTTATGACTTCTCCTTCTGAAATGAAGTCCTGATCATTCAGTCCCTGAAGCTGTATGAGATTCTTGTCTTCCTCAGAGGCTTCTCCTATGCCCAGTTTGCACTCATCCACAAATATTGCTAGGCAAGGGTGTAATTTCACCTTCAATTGCATGTTCACCTTCTGGGGAAGTTCAGGGGCTGCCTTGGCATGCAGGCTCCCCATCAACACCAGGTCTCTTTGCTACTTTACTCATTATTCATTCTCAAATGGTGAAAGCAAGTGACTCAACTGCTAAATGTTTCCTACTGAGCTTAACCGAGTAACACTTGTGAGGAGAAAAGCTCCTGTTTGCCTCCGCCTCGCTTTCAGCTGCAAAAGACCATCTGAAGAACACTGACAGCCTTCTCCTTTATGATCTTTCCATCGCACCAACCCACTGGAGTAGTTAAGTTTTCCTTTTCGGTGCCAGTAGGTGGCATTGCTTACTCTCTTAAATGCCCTAAAGTTAAGCAAAACATTTGGCCAAGCCTTTAGAAGTAGAACCCAGTTGGAAAGTTACGACCTTTCCCAACACTACAACAGCTTCCAAACCCAGCATCTAAATTTTGGCTGGAAATCAGTCTGGTTTCTAGCCCCCAGAGGAATGAAGTTGTGTTAGCACTTCCCTGCTGAAATTACAGGTGGAGAAGAACTAGGTAGTTTTATGCTGTACCATGATAAATTTGTGAACAAGGCGGCATGGTGAGATTACCTGCGGTGTGACAGAACAGCAGTCCATGATCTTGTGACCTCTACAGTGGTGTGCAAATGCAGTCTGCTCGATGGAGCTGTGCCACTGGCAATCACAGCAGTTGTAACCGTGGTTGCAATCATGTTATGTCACTCCATGGCACAGACTGACAAAGATGTGGCCATGCCATCTTTCTCCCAATGGATAGCCATTTCCTGTCCTGCAAATGGGGCACATGGGACATCATCTCTTCATCATAATAAGACTGGAGAGGTTTTTCCAAGTGGATGTTGAAAGTTCCTGGCACTGCAAATGCAGCTGTGCTGAGAATCAGCACTCCAGGAAAGACAGCTTGGCAGGCTGGGGATGGCTATGGTGTCATCACAGGAGATGACTCTCTATAGGCTTCTGGGAGAGGGGCGGCGTATGAGGAGAAAGGCAAGCAGCACAAAGGCAATTGGAAGTCTAAGCATGAGCTGCTTTCAGTGTTGTCTTGCATCCAGGAAAAAATATACAGACACATACATAACTCCACAGTAAACTTCAGGGTCTCTTATCTCTTTGTGGGTAAGGAGTCTCCTGGAGGACTCTCGGAGTTCTCAACAACACCAGATTAAATTTATGAGCAGAAACCCTATCCTTGGTCTGTTCATGAGAGGACTGCTTAAATGGACAGGATACATTAAGTGGCATGCCCAAGGTCACCCTGGACACCTGTCTCAGGCAAGGAGCTAACCACCTTACTGTTCATGCTGGCTCAGGGAAGTGGAGGTCCAGCGACGACATTTATCCAACCACTTCTGTGTCATCACATGGCAGGTTGGGATGTGCCCATTGCCCCTGCTCACGTGGTGTGCTCTGAGCATGCTGAGGGGAGACTGCATGATTGACCTGCTGTCAGAGAACAGCACACAAAAATGTTGAGCAAATCTCTGAATCAGAACCGGGTCCAGCTTGGCTCTGAACCACTGCACAGCTCTAGCTCCAGTACCCAGGATGACTCAGCCTTTGTTTGCACAGCAGGTAGACCACTATTTTCTGAACTATGCATGGCATATGACACAAATATGTGGGACATCATGCAATCTGTCCATGGCAAAGGCAAACAGGCCATTCCTGGCTCTACAGTGATCTTCTCCTACTACATGCTGTCCCTATCTCCAGCTCATTAGAGTGCATGTCTGCTCTTTCAGGAGTTCAAATGGCTTTAATGGACTAGGCCTTACATGTTCCTCCTGTGCCACTGGGATCCATGATCTATCCCAGTGAGATGCTGCTCTTGGTCTTCATGGAGTAGGAGTGTGGCTTATCTAGCAGGGGAGCCCCAGCCATATGGAAGACACTCAGTCAGGAGGTCCTTAGGACACAGACAGTGACTTTAGGACCTTTTTCTCTTCACCCACACCTGTAAGGTTATTTGTTCTACCTCCTGCCTCCAGTTACAGACAGGGGTTGATGATTTTGGCCCGTGTGCAGCAAGAGCAAGGCATGGAGAATACATTTCCTTATCAGATGATCATTATTAAATACCTTTCAGTTTGTTTCATAATATTCCTTTGTTCCAGAATGAAGACTCATGAATGATGAATATAATTAGCATCAGGTGATGTTCACTGTGAATTAAAAGATTTTTGATTCCATTGTATATAATTTCTAGGGAGCCTACTTGCATTACATTTTCATGATTTATTTTTAACATGTGGCAAAGCACTGGAGTCTATTCTTCTCAGAAAGTGATGTATGACAAGCTGTGGGATGTTCTCCTGAGTGGATTCAGACTGTCTTCTTACGTAGTCATTTTACCATTTTTGGTTGCAGACTCTCAGAGAAAATTTGAGAGTGACTCAGATTCCTAAACACATGTACCCAGCAACATTTTAGATATTTCTAGGGTGTTCAAACCCTCCATTCAAAATAGGCATAACTGGTGTGACACCTGTGGACTCACGAGTTCACAGACTTTTGACCACAAGGAACAGCTTTGGTAGCTAGTCCTTAGATATGCATTATAAACTTTTTCTTGCATATTGTTGTTCTCTGACATTGGAGGAGCTATGAGGAAATTAACCCCCTAGGCTTTTTTTTGTCTATAGTTAGGAAATTCAGCTCCTCCACCTGTGGCCATAATGGTCTTGGCTGGAAATCTCATTGGTCAGGCTGCTGTGGAGAGGCCTATTCCTTTGATTAAAAGAGTCCTTCTGAGGCAGCAGCAACACAAAACACATGATGTCTCCTCCTCAGACTTGGCTGGGAGCCTGTTCTGCTCTTGGCAGCCCTTCCTCAACTCTGCTTTTTGTCTTGCAGGATATATCATTGCTGCCATGATATCCACTCATGGGACTGAATTAGCCCTGAAAGCAGCCTCCTTGGGTACACACTGTGGAACTGCTGTGAAAGCTGAGAGTGGTTCAGCTGCCTGAGTGTGAGGGGCTGGTGAACATGGAGACCCTGGTCCCTGCAGGGAGCCATTCACCCTCAGGTGTGCTGTTTCCAGGACTGTTTCAGGCTCTGTTATAAGAGCCATGCTGGTGATGTTGCCTATGGCATGGGAAGAAGGACTATGACAACAAGAAAGGAGAAAATATGACTCCTCACTTGCACACACTGCACATATCTGTGTGGCTTGACATCAGAGGAGGAGGGGCCTTTGTGAGTAATATAAAGATAACCTTTCAGAAGAAAATTACACTGTGGTGTCTCTTCTGTTACTCTGGACAAGCAAAGCCTAGGACTTTGTACCAAAATGGGTCACCAGACTAGAAGCTGTTGGGAGACTTTGGATGCTGCTGCTCACATGGGTGCAGCATGCTACCCTCTGGAAAAGGAGGGCCATGATGGAGAGAGTGGCATGCAAAGTCTCTGAAGGACAGTAGCACTGGAGAGGCATGTTGGCACTTCTACCATGCTCACATGTTGGCACATGTTGGCACTTCTACCCCGCCCTGTGACATCTAGATGGAATGAGAAGCCATGTAAACAAGGATCTTTATTTGTTCCTAAGTGCCTGTAGTGACTGCAAGCACCCATCAGGAGGGGGAGGATATGTCCAGAATACACAGCTCCTTAGGACCTCTCTTGAGTCCTGAAACATAAAAAAAACCCCACACAGCAGCAGAAAAAGATGTTAAATGACAAATTGTTCTAACATTGTGTGTGTCCCTTAAAGACTATGTGACTGGATTGGAGCCAATGGGTATCTCTTAATTAGAAGAAGAAGCTGGCCAGGATATGCCACAGAGAAGGGCTTTTTTTGTACCTCTAGTCAATGAACTCCAGAAATCTTGTCTTCCATTTAGAGCCTGTTAGCAAGCACTGGTGTTGACCTGAGTTGTGCCAGGTGCTGCTAGTTGTGCCAGCCTGGACCTTGGAGGTGCTGTCTGAGACCAGGGTCCTCTTTCTAGTATTTTCACATCCTAGGCACATAGTGAAAGAGTTTTTCAATGCCCATGAGGTCTAGTGTTCTTGAGCACAAAACCAGACACCCAGTTTCTTATTAAATCACTCCATGAGCAAATTTGAACTGGGTTTCAAAGGTTTTCTCCTCTGGTTCAGGAGTAAGTCCTCCTAAGGCCATATTAGCTATTGGTAAGGAGTTGCCATGGCTGTGTTTGGCAAGGAGCTGTGTGGTTTCAGAGCAGTGCAAGAATGCACATTGAATATGCTTGTGATTGCTCTTCTTCTAGAAATACCAATTGGCCAAGAACCTCAGCTGTGTAGTGCTGTGGACCTCAACGTGTCTCCTGCAGAGTTTGGCAGATGAAAGACCCAAGGGAGGAAACTGAGCCATAGCAAAGTGTTTCGTGTCTTTTGATAGTGTTTGTGGCCCCAGAGTGGGAGAAACTAGTACAAGATCTTTTGTCCATAATGAACATTACTTGATGCCCATGTGTCAGGGGTTTTAGTGACTGAGGTCTTTCAGATTAAGTTTGAAATTAAGATTTGCCCTGTACTATCCTTTCTCCTTCCAGGGACATGTCACATAGTCTTTCAGCACCTCTTTAGGACTATACAAACATATTTCAGTTCCTGGGGGCCACAAATTCTTCAACAGCTCACCATGAAGCTCACCAAGGTACGGGCTCAAAAGCCACATCTGTTCCTTCCTGCAGACCTGAAATGCCCATAAACAAGACCTGCAGAGGATGCCTCTGAGAAAATATATGAGCTGGAATTACTGCAGAGAATTTTAAAACCTCAATATTGAACAAAATACCTGAACTGAAGGTAGGATTTGGGATTACTTGATTTAGAACAGGGATTGCTTGTTTCAAGTAGCTTTAAGACTTAAACTGTGTTTTATCCACAGTGTAGTAAGTTGTCTATGGTCAATTTGTTTATGGTGAGAACCTGATGGCTGAAAGAGAGCTACAGGATGTAAAATTACAAATTGTTCTAACATTGTATCTGCTAGATACTGATCAAACCCATTGGAATATGCAGCAAGTGACCTTCCTGAGGCAAAAGCATATTAAGAAATATTTCTGAACTTCTTAGCTTGCATTTAATTTAAGTAATAATGAACAAAATTTAAAATAGATCAGGACTAGCAATATGTTTTGTAATTTGTGTAATACTGTCTTTTTCCTAACTGCACACTAGGGATGAATTGTGGGAGTTTATGTCCTATTGCAAAATTAACTAATTCATGCTGTTCTTTCCTGAATTTTCACAACAGTCTGAATACTTCTGTAGCACAATGATGGTCTTCTGTCTGAAGATTTTTGTTCCTTCTTTTACATTTCACTGCTTATGATATCAACTTATGGGAATACCTGCACCCCCTCTGCATTTAACTTCCTGTCTTGTCAGTAGCTGCCAAGAGGTTTCCTCATTTATCCTTTATACATATAGCTAATGATGTATGTATTGGGACTGCTAACTCTTTTTTGCTTTCTCAGTACTTCCCCTGCTCCCACCTGGTATAACAGAAGTGCTCTTGAGCTCCTTTTCGAGGACATGGAAAACCAGTCTTCCAGAACTGTGTGTCCTTTTAGCACTCATGTCTGAACACCCAGCCTGGAACATACAGGAACTCCCATGCTTTTCCTGCAGATGGATCCTTCCTTAATGACTTGTTTACTTTTGATGCTGTCTAGCATCTAGCATCCATAATTGTTAATGGATTTAGGTGCCCAGGTTAGAAATAAATGGGTGTCAAGGATTCCCCTAAAAAACTGTGAAACCTCTTATCTCTCAGTAAGACATCCATTTTCACACAGAATACAGTGGGAGTACTCTCTGATTTGGATGAGACCCTAAAATTGCTTTGTTTTCCAGTTCACCAAATCCTGTGTGTAATCTAAGAAAAACAGCTGGAACTTTTCTCTGGCTGTATTATCTGAACAGCTCTTAGAGCTTTCTGGTGCTTGAATTATATTCCTGAGGGACAAGGAGCAAGGGAAAACTTTAGAGGGCAACTCCCAAAAGTTGTTGGTAGGGACTTGAGTAGGTGGAGGGATAGCACCAGAGTCATCTTTCTCCCAGAGAATGGTTCCAGTGGACTCTCTAGGGCTTTGCAGGGCTGAGCATGTGACTGGGAAGGGCTGCAGTGCCGGCTGCTTGCCAAGGCACTTCGGGGCTTGGGGGGGTGCTTAAAGTGGTGAGTACCAGTCCTTTATGGGGAAGAGGGGGAAGAGCATGCAAGACATGATACCCAGACACTTTTTCTACTTATTTCTCAGCAGACATCCCTGGGTGGTCTTCAGTCAACCAAAGTCTTATGAGGGTGATGTGTTTCAGGGTGCACAGAAAATGCTTCAGTTTAGTAAGCCCATGCTGGATCTGGACTTTTCTTTGTAAGGACATGAAGCACTTTGGAGGCCCTCCTTGAAACCCATGACAAGGGAAGGTATCCAATAACCAAGTGAGCTGCCAGCATAAGACTATGTGGAAGGAGATACAAACACTTGATACAATCGAAAATGCCCAGACCCAAGAAATAAGTCTCGGAAGGTGGCAAGGACATGCTGCAGCTGTATTCAAGGGGTAGGTTTACAGTGAGTGTTCTGTGATGATGTTCTGTGGTGTGCACATCAACCTTGCCTCAAATACCTGCCTCCAAAGCTGCACCAGTTCCCAGATTGGCCAGAGAGACACAGTGTTTGCAGGATGTAGATAAGCATCTGCAGTGGATGTTGGGTTCCATTTAGCAATCTCTTGGCATGGCTGGCTGCAGTGCAAGCACAATTAATGTAATTTCAGCTCTCTCCAGGGTATTGTGCCATGCAGGAAAGGCCTCTAACTTTTAAAAAGGTCATGACTGGACTCCCAAGGGATTGAGATAGCCCTTCTCTATCCTTGGGGAAGAGGTTAATTTTCCAGTGCCTGTGGGTGTAGAAAGAGAAAGGATGGTGTAAGGTCTTGGAACAAAACATCAGGCTGGGGTTTAAGCAAGTTCGAGGCTAGAGGGGAATAGGCCTGATTCTCCTCTTGGATAATAATCCTCTTTGGGTTATTATGCAGTCATTTAATGAGATGGTTTACCCAAGTGCAAGGACCCTTAAGCACAAGTTTGGCTTTACTGTGTTGAAAGAAAGAGATGTTCCTAAGTGAGAATGAGGCAGAAAAAAGTGATTAGCTCAAGAGAAAATTAGAAAAAATTGTATCCTGCAATACAGACCTCTATGAGAATGGATGAAAGAAGGCCTTGTCAAATAAGGAAGAACTGAAATTACAATTCTGTATTTTTATTCGCAGCAAGATTTTTAAATTCAGCAAGAAACAAATAGTTTTTCAGGTTCCTTGGTTTGACCACATATCCTGAGTCTTTCCAGGCTGTGCAGTCACAACATACAAAGCTAGTGAACTGCTTCTACTTGAATTCCTGTTATGTAGATGGGAGGCCACATTTGTGCCATGCAGATGTTGTAAGAATTGTTTGCCATAGAAAGTAGCAACAATGTGCATGAATCTGCTGTATCTTTTGTAGGGTTGGAGTTACTGAAACTTCAGAATATTTTCTTCTATGAGACATTCACAAGGGTTGGTGTACATACCTCAGGACTTAGAATTTTGGGTTGGACGTTACAAAAGTGCTGTAAACAACAGAGGCTGATGGATGGACCAGGCTGTACCACCCTATCTGCAGTCCAAAATTTTCCCTCCAGAATAGGCACTTAGGGTAAGGCTGGCAGATACACTAGTCCACATGACTAACACTAGTTATCTGGCTGACACAAGAGAATATGTGCCTCCAGACACTCTGGATTCATCAGCTGTTTTACACACTTCACCTGATCCTTGAGGCCATAACCTCCTAGGGAATTGTCCGTATAAATTTCACTTGTAATTTCAGTATGCAAGAGTCCTCTTCCTCCAGACTGTTTCCTTTCCCCTGTTCCTGGGGCAACCCAGCCTACAGAGGTTTTGGAAATTTAGCTTCCACAAGGCATGCTGTGATCATGGGTTGACAGGTGGTGAGAAATATATCATTGCTGTAAGACTCTTGCTCTCTATGCCTGCATCCAACCATGGTAAAAGAACTGGGGTAGGGTGTTTCTCACCGTACATCAGCGAGTGCAGCAGAAGGAGTAACCAGGCACAGACATACACACTGACATATTTCAGCAGGCCCCCAGCAGGAAACTAATACTGTTTCCTGCTCAAGTAATCAATGCCCCCAGCCCCATGCTTCAACAGCACCAAAACCTACCAACAGGCTGGGCTGGGAGGAATCGATGCACTAGAGGTGCTATGGACAAAGAGACCCTTCAACTAATTGAAGTTGAAAAGTGGTATGTTTATTTACAGCACTGGGCACACCATGAGGTAACCCTCCAAAAGGCATGTGTGAATCTCTATAAAGCATTGACTTTCCTTATATTCACAAAGGTCTTAACATATTAATCTAAGTCCCTGGAGACACCTATACATATGCATCACCTATCCTGCTCCGTATTAAAATGAGCTGAATGTTCATTATGGTTGCGCAGTTCTTCCTTTAATTTGGGTCGGTGGTCTCTTGAAGATGAAGTCAGACGTCTTCCTCGCATTGACTCTTTACTTTGTCCCACTTCCAGGGCTTCTTGACCCCTTGGTCATGATCCAGGCCTTGTCTCTTGGCTCCAACTACCTTAGAGGCCAGGTGTATGTTTTCAGTTCCTGCCCTTTTACAATGCTAAATGTCCTGCCTATCGCTTCTGAAAACATAACTGAGTCAAATACATGATACATTGTCTTCGCTCTAACTGCTTCAACTATACTTATATGCTAATAATTAAACCTTAGTTGCTTCTTTTAATCTCCTTGTTAATCAAAATATATTGCTTCTATCTTGCTAGCTACATTCCCAACTTCTAATTCTTTTTAACCCTCGAGAATGAGCCTTTTCCCTTGCAAACCCTATTGGGATAATCAGTAATTCCTCTTCAAGGAGGTCCCAGACTTTGTTTCCACACGTGTAAACCCTTCATTGCAGAAGGAGGGCAATCTGGCCAGGAAAAACACATACAGTAAAAGGTCTTGTTCCACTGTAAGGAAACCTTCACCACCAGCTATTGCAAACTACTACTAGCTAATTAGAGCTGACTTAAGTGGTATTTAGTGTGTTATTCCAGAAGAAAGTACTTCTTCCCGGAGAGTGAATGCAACAATTTCACAGATGCCAAATTATGAATTATCATTTATATTTTCCCCATATTTGCATTTTCAGATTCTGTTTCCAGATTTTTTAAATTTATGCTGCTATTACAAGTCTGTGGAAATTACTTTTTGGGGGTATATGTTCCATTTTTGATAAAAAATGTATTTAAAAATACTAATCTTTTTTTTTCTTCAGAAAAATGACAATCGGAAAGGAAAAAAAGTTGAAATAACTGCCTGAGACCAAACACAAATACTTACTAAAACCATCGGTGATCAATAAAATAAAATCTGATTAAGTAAAAAAATTGTTCATTATTCAAATTTAATTTCAAGGGCTGGGTGGTCAGTTCCATTTCTACCCTTTAAAAACAAATTCAAAAGGCTTTTTATAAAGCAGAAAGTTTTAAAAATCAGTGTTTTACTTTAAAAGTGTCAAAACAAAAAGGTTGGATGAAATTACTTTTTAATTTTGAGCAATTTAGTTAATTCAACCCAAAAGTGCAAAATACTGTGGTTGAGTCATAGCCTAACTTTTCAAAGCCAAGGACTATTTAGGCTGAAAATACTTTGCTGAGCTCTACTTCTGCCTCAAAAGAGGAGCCTGCAGCTGTTTCATAGTGAATTATCCATGGAGCACTGACTCCTTCCTTTACCATGCCTAATCAGCCCCAAATTTGCCTTAATCCATTAGCTTTGTTTGCTCTGTTGTCTGTCTCTTCTTTATCTTGGGAAGGAATAAAGGTGACAGCCCAGAACCAAACAGTGGAGGACTGTCCTCTTCAATTGCTTGCAAAGCAGCTCACAGGGTAGTTCTTCTCTCTAATCAAAGTCCTGTAATGCCCCAAAAACACAAGGAAAGAATTTTTTAAGATTTCCCTCCCGAAAGGAGAACCTTATATAGGAACTGGGTTTATATGGGTTACCATCTTCACTAATGGAACACTAATGGAAGCTCCTTTGAGGTTATTTTTTCCTTCTACTAAGCTTTTTTTTTTTTTTTTTTTTTCTCTCAAGACTGTTAAGGAAAAGACATACAGGCATAAACACAACAATTAAAAAAATTCCAACCCTGCTCGGCTGAGACGGCAAACCACAATACCCAGATATGAACTACTGAAGGAGTCAGAGAGTGGCTTTCCACTAATTTGCTCGTCAACATAAATAAATGATAAAAAAAAGAGATTAGCAAACAAGAGAAAACCAGTGGCAGCTTATGAACTGTTCACTAGTCCTAAAAGGGGCTGAATCTTTTAGGAATGATGGCATATTTTATGGAAGCAGGTAGTTTATGTAAGGCTCTCCTTCCAGTCCTGCAATTGCTTACGATTCAGAGCTTGTATTACAGAAAAGTAAATATTTAGCCCTCATGGCCACAGAGAAGGGTTAGATGTTGAAAATGTTAAACCTTAAAAGACCAGAAGGCAAATAAAAATTACCCCAGCATTTGTCCTTTGAAACAAAACAAAGAAAGCCTAGCAGTTTTTAAGATAGACTCAGTAGTGTTCATTCTTTCCGCTGTTTGTATTTTCTGTGGTTTCTTCTCAGGCCTGTCAGTTCAACCCTGTACTTCAGCCACAGGACTTCTAGAAAACCACAGGGTATGCACACAACTGCATGCACCCTTGTGGCATGCATGGGCTGGGTCCATGCACAGCCAGCCTCTCCTGGGAAAGGGCAGTGTCATCCCATTCCCAGCCTCCCCTCATGTTTTCTGCAGCAGCACTTACAGCAGGCTTAGTGACATTTCTAAGACCTGAACTCAGGATCACAGCTAGATCAGGGTGAGAGTCCTCATTTTGGCCTTCAGGGTGCATAAGCATCAAGCAGCCAAGTATCTCCAGAGTGGCTGGTAAATGCAGATATCCTTGGAAAACGCCATCTCTGTTAGGAGAAATGTGAGCATGTGGGAGAGACAGAAAGTGTCTTTTGCATAAAAATCTGTGCTACAACTCCTAGATGGCAAAGTGCTTGTTTGGTCCTGGACTGGAGGCAAATTAAGGCATCCAACAGGAGCTGAGTGGCAAGACCAAGCACCGAGAAGGCTGAGGCTGTTTGGCAGTCTGTGGGAAATTTTGTGCAAAACAAAATTTTGTCAGCTTTACATCCAAGTGGCCTCAGGGAAGCCTCAGGAAAGTGCTTGGAGGAAATTATAAATCAGCGGTGGAGAGTCAGTAATTTGTTTTCACTGTTAAGGAAAAGCCCAGCCCCAGCACACAGGCCTTGGTGCAGTGTGGGTGTGCTGGCTGAGGCAGCACCTGAGCTCCGGTGTGCTCCTGTGCCAGCAGAAGCTCAGCTTTGCTCCTGGGGGGCTGCTCAGTGCCTGGTCCACTTCCAGCAGCAAGGCAGACATGTCCCTGGGACCTTCCCACTCAGCCAAACGAGTTTTCACGGATTCCACAGCCCCACCTCAGTTGTCTGACTCCACAACACTGTGTGCACTAGGAACTCCATGTGATTTTATTTACCCCTGAGTTCTAGGTTAAAAAAAAATCGTTTTATGTTTGCCTTAGGTCGAAAAATGCATTTTTATGTTCCTACATACAAAGGACTGGAAGCCTTAGTTCTTACACCAATATAAAATAATATCTAAGGATGTGAACGACTTTAAATCCTAACACTGGAAAATTTTAGGAAGAAATTAATTCAACAACAAAGGAACCGATATTCCTTAAAAGAGCTGCATTCCCAGTGTTCTCATGGCGTCAGACCGATCGAAAATCAAGTTCACATGTCCCTGATTATTTAACAGGAATACTTAAGATTCCCGCAGGATAAGTAATTTGAAACAACCCACAGAGCTATTTTGCTTGTTTCCTGGGGCAAACTTATGTCACAGTTTGGTAGTTACAATGTTATCAGCTGCCTTGGAAAAACAGGCTCTGCTAATAGGACCATTACCTAATTTATGCCTGGAGTCTGATCCTTGGAGAGTTCTAAGCCTTTTAGTGATCCCTTGAATGGCCTCTTTATAACTTTGAACACAGGGACATTTAGTCAGGTGGCTGCCATTGTAGGAAAACAGGAAGGTTTATAAGAATAACCATTTTTGTTTGATGTCCTACCATCTGCACACTTGTGTATAAACACACATGACTACTTTTTCACCACTATACGTGAAAACAAAAATTACCCACGACTCTCTGGGAGATGGGAATGTGAAGGAAATAAAGGTACTGGTGGAGCCTGGTATCTGTGTCTTCCAGAGGAGACGGAGCCAGAAAACACTTTTCCCTCTTTTCTATTTTTTTTTTCCTGTTTTTATGGCCCTTAGGAAGGACATCGTGTGGCAGGCCTGCCCTACTGAGGGCAGTCTGTGCTCTGGGTTTTTTTATGCTCCCCACTTTGTACACAGCCTTGGGGCAAGCCATTTCAATCCTTGGTGCCTCAGCTTCTCACTCTCCTATAAAGAAAGTGCTGCAGAGGGTGGTTTCCTCTCACCCAGAGCCCCACCACTGCCTGCTAGGATCCCACTGGAGCACTGAGGCACAGCCGCAGTGAGTCAGGAGGAAGGCGGTGTCAGAGACCATCAAATCAGCCAAGTTTCCATCTGCTCTGTGTGTGCTCCAGCTGGTGGAGAGGACCCTGAAGTGGACTGGCTGTACTTTCTGCTTCCAAGGCTGCCCTTGACATGCAGAGCTGGTGCCCCTGGACTCCAGCAGGAGCTGCAACATGCCTTTTCTGTGGCGTGCTATGTGGCAATGTCTTCAATGACAGGCACGTGACTTACACAGTGAATGTGACAAACTGAGCACTTTGCAGCTTTAAAAACAGAAAAAGATTTTGCCAGATTTGTGGCTGTAGATGGCAATGATGGCATCATTTGGTCCCCTGAAAGCCAAGTTGATGTGCTTCCCTCATTAACTGTCTCTTAAAAAAAAGGCCCCCAGTGAAAATGTGATTTTCCAAGTTGGAGAATCCTCTCTGTGGGATATGAAGACCTGATTGATGAATAATGAGATCTTATTGCTGCGGCCCTTGTCCTTCCTCTCCCCTTCTCCTATTCTTTGTGTGTCCTCTTTGTTGCCATGTCTTTAGTTTTGGCTGGAGTATCTCTGGGACAGGGACCATAGCTGTAAATGCTCTAAAAAATGTCAGCATATTTGTAAAGGTAGGGAAGTAGTGCAATGAAAGAAGTAGGTGGAAATAAATACTATTTGTTTGCTTACTTGTGGCAAATAGAATAGATCGGACAGGGAAATTTTACTGTGTGTATGTAAACCCAGCCTGTTTTCTGGTCATAATTTTAAGGCAAATTACTAACTGAGCTCAGACTTTGCTTGAAATCTTCTAGACCTCCATGAGAAGTAAAATCAATACCTATAAAGGTTAAGAGCACAAAATCACCGCAGGATTTCTCTGTTGTTCCTGGAGGCACTGCACGTGTGTGCTTTGACTGCAGGCGGGCTAAACTGTCCTTTGGGGAGCACACCCCTCACTCCATGACCACTTGGTTTGGAAGTCCACAGCAGGAGTGCTTGCCAAGAGGGTGTTTTTACTTACCAATTGCAAAATTCCAGAGAAGCAATGCCAACTCAGCTGAAACTTTAAATGAAAATTAAAACAAATCCCCTTTGGGATGAGATGGAAATGTCAGCCCAAGGATGAATCCGTTCTCAGTAAGTTGCAAGCAACTAAAGGAGATAGAAGTTGGAATCCAGCCTTGGCTGCACCACACACCATCTGTCAACCTTGTAGAGTGAAATAAAGGAAAAGTAGAGAGCCTGCAATTATCCCCTCCCTCGTTGGATAGCCCAGAGGCCAGAGAACTGGATTCTCTTCCCTGATACATTTCTTGAGAAGGAAATGACACATTCATTTTCCCACAGTGGTGATGCTGTGCATTGCTCTCTCATCCTACTCGCTCTCCCCTTGGCAAGAAGGAACAGAGACTGCCAGGCTGGGACCTGAGTGAGAAGGCTCTCTTCCCAGGGTTAGAGATATAGATTTAGCAAATTGCAGGAGAAGAACATGAGAGAGCAGGGGACGCTGAAGTCTCTCCACTCGGTACACTGCTGGCAAAATGCAGGAACTTGCTTCTGCTCTTACAGGTGCCTGAGCACTGCTGGTACTGAGCACTTTCAGTCAAGCAAAATCTCTTCTCTCTCTCCTTCTCCCCTCTGCCCTTGCACATTTTCGTAACCTCACAAAAGTTTCAGACAACGTCATCTTTAACCTACTGCAGGCAGGACTCAGGAGCCGCGTGAGGAACAGCGAGGGGGACCATACTTGATCAGAACACCAGCCCTATGGCCAATGAATGGGAGACTTGGAATACACTCCCCTACACACCACTCCAAAAAGGGTGCTGGAATGTCTCTCCCTTGGCATTGCATTTTGAAAGATGTCTGGCAAGACAGCTAGCTGACTTTGGCAAGCACTGCCATTAGTGTGATAATTAATTAAAGAGAAGTTGAGAAAATCACAGCACGAGGTTACTCCACAATCAGATCCAGAACTCACTACCAGAGCAGGGCATCCTGTTCTATTCTGTATCTCTCTTTTTTTTAAGGAATCAGTAGGTTACATTGTGCACTGGAAATAAGAGAGTAGGATGAAGAGGAATGAATCCTTGTGCTAATCAGTGAGAGGACCTTGTCTGTGAGATAAGACAACCCGACAACAGAACAGCAAGTGATACCACAGCAATAGAAAGGACAAGTATGGCAAGACATAATAGCTAAAGGCTATTTTACACAAGCCTCCTCTTGTTTCCTGTGTGACACCAAAGACTGGAAGAACCTCACTGCAAAACAGAAAAGTTAGCAGGAGGAACAGGTGTCACGTCTATTGCTGTCAAAGCTGCAGCTGCTGCATAGCTCCCCATAATTCTGTGTCTTCAGCTGGGCTCTTCCTGGTACCCAGAGTGAAGGCGCACATATTGTGTTCCTAAGGAGACACCCAGGTTGTTCCTGCTGTCACTTTTCCCACTGCTGCCCATTTAGCAAGATTTGAGATAACCATCACACACTGACTTTGGTGCAACTGTAGCTCTCACCTGCCTGCACACCTGCCTGCCACTGGGCTGTCCCTGCCCCTTCTGAAAGGTACCTGTGGTCCTTGCTCACTGCCAGTGTGGAAAAGCAGGCAAATACCAGGCCACAAAAAGGGCCTGTTGATGAGTGTTGGTGGGACAGGCTCAATAGTCACCCTCAGGCCCCTCCATGTCTTGATGTTGTGCTGTTCCTTACTTGAGGCAAAGTAAGAGGCTCAGCCCAGGACAAGATGTATGTAAATTTGCTCCATGTAAATTTATTGCTGTAGCCCAGTTAGTGGTTTTTGAAACAGGCAGGGAAGAGTTAATTTTTTATTCCCAAACTGGAGTTTTATTAAAAAGTGATTGATTTTCAGAAAAACACATTTTAAAAAACATTTCACTGATATCTTTGAACAAAGTAAAAGTAGGAGAAAAGGATCCTTTTTCATTTATTTCTTTGAACTTACTAGTACAGAAATCAACCGGAAGCCTATGCTGACTTTTTGGCTTTATATTCACTATTTTCTTCTGGATGGGGAAAGAAAAAATTCAAATATTTAGAGAAAAGGAAGAAAGAAAGAAAGAAAGAAAGAAAGAAAGAAAGAAAGAAAGAAAGAAAGAAAGAAAGAAAGAAAGAAAGAAAGAAAGAAAGAAAGAAAGAAAGAAAGAAAGAAAGAAAGAAAGAAAGAAAGAAAGAAAGAAAGAAAGAAAGAAAGAAAGAAAAGAAGACTTCTTAGTTGTATTTCCTAGTCAGAAGGAGACCAGAACATGTCTTCTGCTTGTTTCTAAGCAGATACTTTTGTTGGAAGACCACTCACCCTCAGTTATCAAATCTTTTATGTTAAAGCAGTATGAAAACATTCCAAGTGTCATGTTGTGTCACCTCCCTTCCCTTCTCACCGTGCTTCAATCTCTCTTTGGAGCATTGTTGTGGAAATGAGATTTTCTGGTTGGTTCTCCCCTTCTTGTTGTTGTGTGAGGCCAGTGAGTTTGCTCGGGGTTTAGCATAGCTGCACCACGTAAACCAATGCTGCCCATTTGGGCTGGAGCCACTTCTGGGCCTGTTTTCACTTTAACCTTCTACGTAGTCTGTGGGTGCAAGTACCAGTCTAGTTATGCAACTCCTCTCTCCATTGCTCAGGCTTCCCCCTGTCCTTTTTAGGAACAATGTTATTTTAGCTCTCACTATAGTACCTTCCACCCACTTCGGAGTGCATGATTACTATAAATCAGGCTCTGATTTACAGATGGAGATTTGCTTTCCCCTCTAGAATTATGTGTTTCACAGATGAAGAGGAACTCACGTCCAGTTAATGACTGCACTGAAGGACCTTGAGTTGATGCCATGAAGCTTCTTTTCCATCCAATCAAGATTATCTGCAAGGGAAAAAAGGGGTCTTAAATGTTGGAAAATGTGTTGTGTCCCATCTATTTCAGATTATTTTGCATCTGAGTTTACAAGAGACTTATGCAATTTGCTCAAGGTTCAAGAAACCAGAATTATCCCCTTCCCCCATCTTTCATCACTTGAAAGTTTTGTTTTTAGTGTTTTGTTTTTAATCCTCTTTTCTTTTTAATAATATTTTTAATTTGGTGGGCACTTTGCATAACTCTTTCTTAAATACATAACTACATCTTAAAGTGAGGCATGAGCATGAAGAAAAAATTATGCAAACAAGCATTTTCAGTATAACAAATTAGATTTCATTCTGTGTAAATCTGCTGCTTGCCCTTGCTGCCCTTGATGGATTTCACAAACTATACTGGGAATTAACTGCAAGTCTGATTACAGCCCGTGGATTTACAGATGGGGCCAGCAATCTATGCAGGACTGGTGTGCCAAGCTTTGCCACTGCTCCTTTCTACCTATAAGGTAGTTAGAACTACACTACTTATTTTCCCCAAATCATATTGCAATATGTAATATGTCATATCGTCAGCTTTCAGGAGACTTCATATTCTGATGGGGTAGGTAGCACCCCCTGTCATTATGTTGACCTGGCAGTCTCCCTAACAGCAGCCTGCCTTAAAGTGTTTATTCTTTTAGTTTGCCTTATGTTGCCATTAGGGAATGAAATTTTCTAGGTAGGATGTCTGACCCTAGATAGAGTCAGGCTGATTTCTAAGGGGGAAATTATGCTGTAGAGTGTCAACCAAATTAGATCAAGAGAAATGCTATTGTTTAGTCCACACTTGGGGGGAAAAAAAGACATGAAAAAATTCTTGCTATTGTTTGGACAAGAGGGTCTCAAAAACTGTGTGTCAGAGGATACGCTCAGTACTCAGCCAGCTGCAGCAAAAACCATATTTTTCCCTGCCCACATCACCACCATCCTCTGGTGGTGAGGAAGTCTGGTCTCTCCTTACTCCCAGCCTCTTCACCACCAATCCCCTGCTCTGACTCCCATTGTGTTAGCCCCTTCCTCTCCCTGCCACTCTGTTGTCTCAATGGAAAAGTCTCAGCATGAACAGTTCGTACCCTGACTAAATTCTTCCAATGCCTTCTGGATATAAATAGGGATTGCTGATGGAGGAAATTCTAGTTGTGTCTTGGGGCAAAATGTATTCTTGCTTACAGATCTTACCGGTCTTTTAGAGGAACCTGAAGTTGGAAAGGTGACCAGTACTGCTACACTTCAGCAACCTGTTATCACTAATATAAACAACAAACTCACTAATATAAACCAGATATGTTTTAGTCTCCTAAAGGGCCCAGTGTGAGAAAGATCTGTTACCTTGGAAGTGAATCCCACTTGCTTCACATTGTAAAACCCAAGGAGTCCTCATTCCGTGTGTCGTAAGCTTCTTTATGAAGCTGGGCCTTTGGCAACATACTGCACAATGAAATGAAAACGTGTATTGTTATTAAATTAACGTCCTTACATAACTGATCTTTCACCCAGTGGCTGCCAACGCAAATCTCAGTGCAAGCCATATTTCTGAGAGGAGGACAGAGAGAGTTGAAGAGCTAAAAGAATCAATATTTTATTTCTCAGGAGCACAGCTGCAATCTCCAGTGAATTAACTTTTGCTCCAAAGTTGTATCCCCTCCAGCACTGGCAAAACAAGTTCTCGGCAAAGATTTTCGAGCGGCAGCGGAAGGCCCCTTGCAAGCACGGTACAGAAAATGCAGTTAGCTGCTGGTTACTGGTGCAAAAACATTAATGGGAGGGAAGACCCCCACCACAGGCAGGAGGGGGGTGAAACACCGGGGGGACATGCTGGCTGTGCGGGCAGGGCTGGCTGTGCGAGGCCTGTGGGAGCCGGGCCCCAGGAGGGCTCGGAGCCTAGGGCTCTATGCCCGCC
>VZTN01024212.1:62662-79764 GCA_013400515.1 Erpornis zantholeuca
TGGCCGTCGTGTGCCTGTGCCTGCGCTGGGTGGCTGCTCTCGGCGGTGAGTCCCGGGGCGGGGGCGGCAGGACGGCGCCCGGAGCGCGCCCGGGACGCGGGGGGCACGGAGCTGCCGGGCTTGCCTGTTGCTTTTGGGGAAGGGGGCTTAGGGGGAAGCCCTGCCGGCATGGCGGGAAAGGGGAGTTTGCAGTCTTTCCTTTGTGAGGCTGTTCTGGGTGCTTGGGATGCTGCGGGACCCGGGTGTCTCGGAGTGGGCTTGGAAGGCGCTGGAGAGCGACACTGGGGGGAACCTCCATCGTGTTAGGAGAGACCTGGAGCCTGTTCCCCAGCCGAAACTCAGGCACAACCTGCCGGGCTGATGGCGCGACCTGTTGAGGTTTGGGATGTGTTTTTTTCCCAGAAACAAGGTGGCTTTGGAGAGTCCCTTGCCCCAGCAAGGGACTTGCACAGCAGTAACACCACGGTAAGGTCCCTGGGCTCCCTCCTCGGTGTGACTCATCCGTCCCAGCATCTCAGCTTCGTACAGTTCTTGATCCTAGAGAGGGCAAGGCTGAGTTTCATCGTTCTCATGGTAATGCGTTCGAGTTGTAGTTAAGCCTGTGATGAGCAGAATCCACCAGGGGAGAAGTGAACGGGGGGATGTAGCTCTCTCTGCGTTCACTTATGGCTGTGTTTGCACTCTGCCTGTTGTACCTGCACTTGTGCATGGACACCCTGTGCAAGCTCGAGGAAGTGGAGCACGTGCAAATGTGGACTGCTAGGTGTTCGCTAATGCTCTCTCAGATAATCACAACGTGATTGAAGTTATAAACAAAGAGATTAGTTTCAGGAGATCACTACTCCTCAAGCTCAAGCTTAAAGACCTCAAAAAAGCTCTTCAAATATTGTTAGCAGTGCCCTGTCACAGGCTTACTTTCTTACACTGATCTCCCACACATAGTAACTATCTTTAAAAGTTTCTGGCCTCAGAAGAAAGGGTGGCCATAGCTCCTAGAGCTGCTTTGTGATCCTAAACTGGAATATATATAGCTGCCAGTTTTTTCTGCTGTGGATGTCTTTGTTACTGCTTTGTGTACAAGGAAGCCGAAGGGAAGTATTCAAAAGTAAGAGGATGGGGTGCTAGGGTACAGCGAAAGGAATGTATTCTAGCTTTGAATCCAATCTTGTTCCATCAGAGACAATCAAAACCAGTTTTCATCACAGTATCCAAGTTCTATACAGTAAAATAACTCTTCCCAGAGAAAGCTTTCATCCCTGCAGGAACTGATTTGCCACAGACTTACTAATAATTTCATTATTTCTTGTTAGGAACAGGTTATATTAAAGCAGGTTGTGTGTTCATCCTAAAGCAATTCAAGCCTTTAGTTCCACACTATTTTTTGCACACCACAGTGAAAAGTTTTCTGAAAACACATGATTCAGCCCTCCAGGAATCCAGAGCATTTAAAAAACAACATAGAAAAAGACTGTCTAGGTGAAGAAAATGTTGGTGTTCCAGGAAAAGATAAAAACCTTGCTAGGAATATATCCAGAAACTTGTTTTTACCAGTGTAAATCCAGAATCCACACTGTTGTGTGATGTGAGCTGCTGGCTTTTTCTATGGCTGTGTTTGGGATAGACATACCAGGGCAGGTGTGGCGTGGCCTTTTGAGAAACAGTGCATTTCTGAGAAGGCACAGAGGTGAGGCTCTGAGGCATCAAGTTGTGCTAGAGATTAGCATCATCACTATCATTCCTAAAAGTTTGCTGGAATCTCCTCTGTGCAGAAGTACTTGCATGACAGGACTTTCTCATGCATCCTTACCTCTATATTACTGAAAAGTCTGATGGTGGATGCATTTTAATTGTCTTGGGCTAATTCCAGATATCCCAGAGGGACTGATGGATGGCATGATCTCTGCTGGATTGAATTTTGAGTGTCCCAGCTGCAGCTGAGTAAAGATTTGCCAGGGAAGACCATGGAGAGGGGTGGACACCCCTGTGTGTGGTGTGAGAACAGCAGTTTGCCAGCTGCAGAACTTGATTTGGGGAGTCCTTGCTTAGCTTCTGAACTTCTGTGCCCAGCAGCTTTTCAGAGGCGTTGCTCTTTCCACTGGCCCCATCTGGGAAGCGAAGCAGAACGTACTCTCAGGGCTCTGCCAGTAAGGAATACATAAATAAACTTGAAGTTGTAATATTTTTGCAGCAAGGTTGAACAATAACCTGATTCGTGAGGTAGGGATTGCAACACACAGTAGCGTGCTTTCGGTTTATAGTGTAGATCAAATTAAACGATAACCATTTCTGTGATATAACCCCTTTATTACAGCTGACTGTGAGTTTGCTTCAGAATCTAGGGATTCAGTAAGACTGATAGGTCGGTGATCCTAATGCTGATTGTTGGCTGAGGGAAGATTTAGCCCAGTTAGCTACAGCTGGTAAATGTTTGATGTTATGTGCGCTGCAGTGCATGTGTGTGCCTGCATGTCTCCATGGGTTATAGTATACACTGCCTGGCAGTGTAATTTCTAAGGCTCTTTGCACCTAGCTAATAGTATTTCCATTTCTGAGTACATAATGCTGGGAAATAGTTGTTTATCAAAGATGCCCTGTTTAAAACCATAGCTCAGGTGCACCCATTCTGGCAAATGCATTGTTATCGTATTTTGGCAACCTGCATGCTGTGGGCAGTTTAACTTTTTGTTAATATTCCAGATGTTGTTACTTCCTCAAGACTCATTCTCCACCCAGCCGACCTGTGGTAAACAGCTTCACCATCAAAATAATTTGCCAAGTTGCCTTGGGCTTCCTGTGAAAGAAACTTGAAATGGAATTCTCTTGATTAGTGTGTCAGAATGCCTGAAGACAGTGGGATACTTTCAAAATTGATAATTGATAGGAGTCTCTAACTGAACGGAATTTCACTAGTTGCAAGTCCAAAGTGTCACAAACACTGAACAGGAAAAACAAAACTACTGACTTTTCCAAGTTAGTAACCCTTTTTTCCCCCCACTTTCTTTGAGTTCTGTGAGACTCTTGATACCTCCCTGCACAGGACAGCTTTTCATTTTTTTATAAATATGGAAACTGGGATTGTGGAAGTAAAGGTATAAGAAAAGCATCAGAAAACTTTGTATAGCATGACAAAATGGTGAAGTTTTGGCGATGCAGCCTGAAAAGCCAGCTTTCTTCTGGAATTGGTCACTTAATTCTGCTCCCTTAATCCTGCTCCAGTTCCCTAAATAATCCCTTTGTAGGTCATGTTAACTGTAAGCACATAGCAGTAGATAGAAACCCTTGTTTTGCAACAGGTGCTTGTATTTGTAACTCTGTGCCTGGAAGCTTTGGCAGCACACAACACTTGCTTTTGTACCTTTGCTGAACTTTGTCTGGCAAAGTGTAGCTTTCAACAAAAGCACGGATTTCTTTTTTGTCTGCATGTATTTACTTCTAGTCTGTTTTATTCAAGGCCTTGTTTAGAAATGGGACTTGAATTCTTGTCATGAAAAGCTACTTCAGTATCACAACATGGATATATGTACATTTCTTGATATCTAATTTCTGTATCTATATGATGAACAATACGATGTTATTTCAGATAAATTTCTGTCCACCTTTCAGAAACATGCGGAAAACTACCCATGTTTGGGTTTTCCCTGGTTTAATTAGCTCAAGTTAAAACATATTATTAACTAAACTGTGGTGAGTGTGTACATTGACTGTCTCTGCAGTTCTTTATGTAAGAATGAGGCCCAGAAGTTCACTGGCTCAGGACATGATTCCAGGAGACTTCTCCCTTTAAATTTATGAGGAAAAGGTCTATGGCAAAAGTCTATGAATGACAAAGTTTGGTTCTGAATAATTCTTTTAATAGTCCAAGAAAAATGATGAAGTAGGAAAGCAGAAGTGAGAAATGCTATTTTTCTGAAGAGATGTGCTGTGTAACTTCTCTGCTTCAGGTTTAAAGCATGGTACATGTAGGCGCACCTGTGGTGGGTGCGCACATACTATGTGTACCTCTGCAATGTATTTGTAAAATGTATTCTGCAGGAGCTGAGATGTGAGGTGGTACTGCTCACAATATTGGGTGAAGAAAAGGTATCTTGTGCTCTGAGCCATATAGAATTTGCAAAGTCAAACTCGGGCAAATTCTGAGGAAAGCTTCTTGATGAACACACCATGAACAGGTCTGTAATAAACTCCACTAGACACACAGTTCCCTTATCCAAAGGGTATCTTGCCTGCTGGGAACTGACCATATGTGGACATAAGATAACGTGACATTTTTTGTGGGCATAAGATGATAACAGTAATTTCTTCTGACTTTCTAATTCCTCATACAACATTGTTAAATGAGAAGAGTGGCTGCCTGCCATTTCCCTAACTCATGGGCTGTTGCTTTGCAGCTGCTGCTTTCCTGGGGGTGACTGTATCTCACTGATTTTATGTCCTCAAGTGCCCATCAAAGATTTTTAGACTAAAACATGCAAATATTTGTGAGGCACTTAGCACATCTTCAGTGGCAGGTGCCACTGCACTGCAATCTTCCTAAGCTTGTTGCACTTTTCCAAGTGCACCCTTAAGTATACTTAAGTAAGTACTTACTTTTAATTGTAAATTTCCTATAAACTTGTTTTCAAAAGAGCTGTGGTCTGAACTTACATGCAAATTCTAGCATGTGTTTGTAATTGAAAACACACTGCAAGACAGGATATCAGTGTAATTTAGATTTTGGATGATTATCAGATAAGTTTAATTCAGAAGGGAAATGATATCTATGTATGAAAGGAAGCACTATTAGCTAGTGAGCAGGTGGACTATTCTTGTTCACCTTCCTGTACTAGGAGGGAATATACATATTTGGGAGTCCTGGTGTTGTATGCCTTACAGTTGAAAGCTTTTCTTGTTCCTTTCAAGGTTTTACTGATTCACAGCTGAGTGAAAAGTTACAGCTGATATTTAACCAACCAGCCTTTGGGACTTTTGTTTTTCTGGTTAAAGAGTAAATAATATAAGTCTAAAGATTTGTTCCAGAAAAGTGTTTTACACTCTCAATTGGTGAGAAAAAGAAACTTTGAATATGCAAAAATACAGAAAAGGTTTTGTTAGTTTGGTAAATTCAGCTTTCATTGGTGGGTAAAATATTATATTTACCATTATGCGAATACCTCTGCTGGTTTGGAGGAAGGGTAAGGTCTATGAAAAACACCTTTCTTTAGGAGGAAGGAGGCAGGAAGGGGGCCCTCAGTGTAATTATCCTGGATTAGCTAGCCAGCCTAGCACAGTCAAGGTTAAAACCTAAAGCTGAGTACTGCCTCTGTTCAGTGAACGGTTCTTGCCTTCCTGTGTGTGCTTTGACAGGTGAGAAATCTTGCTGAACTTGGGCTGTGTTAAGCCATTGATTATGGCTGACAAGTTTCTCTGAGGCTTGTACATAAGCATTGGTTGCATGGCTCTCTGTGGTTTTAGACCTGATGCAGGAGGTTAGACCCTGATTTCTTGTGACCCTCCAAGCACAGCAAGAACTTCCCAGACTTTACAGAGCTCCCTGGGGTGAGGTCAGGCAGAAGTCAGTGCCCTGCTGTGTATGGCAGCTTGAATGAGAAGACCAGAAAAACTGTTTTGGAAGAAAATGAATTGTTAGTTATTAATCACCTGAGTGATGCAGCACAACTTTATGCAGAAATGCAAATCTACCAATTATCATAGAAAACCTATTCTGCAATGGGAAAAAGAAGAGGAATGGAAATCTGTTTTGTGTGCCTAGTGTAAGGTCCTTACCTAGGTATGCTCAGAGCCAGTCATTAATGTATGTTTAGGACTTTGTGAAAGGTTGGTGGTCTTGATGTCGGGAAAGACAATGCTGAGCAGGATAGAATTGGCCTAAGTTCAGCTGCACTTGAAAAACAGGCAGTATTTGCCAAACTCAAGTTGCCAAACGGGACCCTGGGTTTTGAAAAGTTAATTATGGGGTCTGCTGTACGTAGAGGCATTTAAGTGTTGAATCAGACATAAAAAGAAGAAACAGTGAGTGTGAAGCCTGAAGTCACCTCTGTCTTGGTAGGAAAAGGAGTACTTAAATTTTGAAGCTGGAAGCTGGAGGGAGTGATCTTTGCAGGCCATAACATACTTTGTTGCCACCAGTACGTGATCTTTCTTCCCCACCTTTCTAACCTCCTTCCCCACCATGGACTCAAAATAGCTTCAGACAGAAGAAGATACTTTTTTGCCCTTATTTCTCTGTAGTTTATCAGATGACCTGAAAATATACTTATAGACTGCTGGTTTGCTAGTTCAGTTTCTCTGATGGGTGTCTGATTTTCTCACCTGCTGCTTGTTGGTCAGAAGTTAAAACCAGCATTTTGTAAATCTGTAGTGACTTCACAGCTTTTAATGCACTGCAACTACAGTGTTATAAGAGGCCTTGTTAGGCAGCGATTATTGGTGAGGTGATGTGGAAGATGCACCACCAAAATATGTAATAGTATGGTAGTAACTCTCTGCTTTCCTGGATGACTGTCTGTGACTGTCCTCTGCAGTTTTCTGTACTCTTGTGATACTTAAGAGGTTTCCTGCTTAATGTAATGGGGAAAATACTGACTCTTGAAATGGATTCATGCCTCTGTGACAGCTCAGAAGATTCTTACTGTTTTAGCAGGACCTTGTAAGGGGAGCAATTTTTATCCTTTGATTTCCTCTTTATGTGGCTGTTGCATGGCCGTTGAGCGCTGTAGGACGTGAAAACCACGCATCCCATTTCTTGACTGCTCCTGCATCTATGCCTTCTGACTCGGTCCTAGTACTCCTAAAACGCTGCTATATGTTTTTTGTGCTCTCGGGTAGGAGAAGCTGAAAACAATTTTGATGGAATTGAGAGCAAGTTTTCCTTACGGACGCCTGCAGAGCCCGATGAGGATGTCTGCTACCTGGTTCCCGGGCAGGTGAACAGCCTGGCACAGTGCAACTTCAATCACACCAGTAAAACCTTTGTGGTGATCCACGGGTGGACGGTAAGACGAAGTGGGAGGAACCTCCCTTTTAACCACACATCTATAAGCTGTGCAGAGGTGTCTCGCAGATATATTAATACATCTCCTTTTTTAATTAAAATCCCCCAAACCAACAGGTGACGGGGATGTATGAAAGCTGGGTCCCAAAGCTGGTGGATGCCCTGTACAAGAGGGAGCCTGATTCAAACGTCATTGTGGTGGACTGGCTAGTTCGAGCTCAGCAGCACTACCCGGTGTCTGCTGCATACACCAGGCTGGTGGGAAAGGATGTTGCCACATTTATTGACTGGATGGAGGTAAGACATGGAGACATGTCTCACATTCTACATAGCGTCCAAGGAGACAAAACAGCAGTGATGCAGCTGTGTTAGTTATCTCTACCCAGAGTTGGGTAGATGGAGTTAAACTCTTGCAGACAGCACTTTAGCTGGACTGATAAAATTCCTGCTGTAGTTTACTGGCTATCTCCTGCTCAGAGGGCTTTTGTAGTGCATTTCAGGAACTTTACCTTGTCATCTCTGGGGTCCTGTGAGCCCATAGTATTTCTGAGGGCTCTGTGAGAGGTAGCTAGGAAAGACAGGTTCCTATAAATTATACAGCAGCCAGCCCTTGAGAATCAGAAGTGTGCCCTGCTTTTGGAAAATACTTAGAAAAAAACTGATGGGGAGCGGGCGGCTGAAAACCTATTTAATCCACAGCACTGTGTTCTGTCCTTTATTCTGCATTCCTCTCAGGTTAGATTCTGGGCATAAATTAGTTAGATCAAGAAATATACTCTGGCAAAAAATTATGCTAACTGTATAGTCTTTCTTCTATTATTCATGGCTCAAACAAAAATCCTAGATTTAACATAATGTTTTATTTTGTGTTTGGTTTTGAACTTTAAACAAAATGTTCTCTTCTGCAGGAGCAATTCAATTATCCTCTCAACAAACTCCACTTGCTGGGGTACAGTCTAGGTGCTCATGCTGCTGGGATTGCTGGGAATCTGACCAAAAAGAAGGTGAACAGAATTACTGGTAAGGAAACCTGTGACTGTAGAGTGGAGAGACCCATCTCTTCCATACTGAAACATGTTCCACTGAAAAATCACCAGAATAATTGTTGCTTGCTGGGAGTACTTTGGTTATATGTTCATGATTTAATGAAACAGCAGGGCTGATACTTCTTCAGTAGAACTGGAAAAAATTCAGAAAATAACAGCAAAGGTGGTGAATGAGAAGGCTTTATTTGCTTTTTCACGAGAAATGAGTGAGTAGGTCATGATAAAAGAGTAGTTTGGGGGGGTGGGTGGGGTCTGACCAAATCCATGGCTTGGAAAAGGTCTCAGTATCTCTTGCAGCATGAGAAATTCAGCTGGTTGTCTTTATCCAGGCAGTCATTCCTTACAGCTGATGGGAGCCATTCAAAAAAAAAACCAGGAGGTAGATCCTGCTGCAGCAGTTTTAGTACCTGCAGAGCTCTTTGCCATGGCATGGTGCAGATGCCAGAAGTTTATATAGGCTTAAAGGGGAGACTGGACAGATAATCATAAGAGTGTGTGTTATTAAAAAGTTAGTCATAACAGACTCAAGAAACATTCTAGGCTGGAAATAATACTGTGAGAATTCGGGGAAGAGGAAAGGAGCATACATATACTTTCCCTGTTGTTTTGTATGCTTAAATGTCTGTTTAAGGTGATTTTTGGAGACCAAGAAATGCGTTAGACAAGGCAGAGTGCCTGGCTACTCTGGGGCTGGTTTACAACCCAGCACCTGGAGAGCTCAGCCCCTAGCACTGATCTCAGTGACAAAGGAATTGCCAGCATCAGCAAATGAGGCTAAGAAAATTGCTCATCTGTGATGTCTTTGTTGCTGAGAGAGCTTGGGAGCAGCATTCAGGAGGGAGCCTAGCTCCTGGCACCCTTTACTCTTTCACCTGAGCCTGGCTGTGATCCCAGGTCCACAGGCAGGCTGAGAGGTGGGCTAGGCAGCAGTCACATCTGGAAAGGTCGAGTCCTGAGAGGTGGCAGATTAAATTCTGGAGGTCATTCCTTTCTCTAAGTTGCAGCTTTGCTGCTTTCACTGAGGCTGCCAAATCACTGACACGTCAGTAGCCCTCTGTTATGCCTCCACAGTTGCTCCTGGTGCTGAGGATGAACCTTTCCCTGTCAAAAGCACAGGGAGCAATGTGATGTGGCCCCTGATGCCCACAGAGCTGAGGGGCAGGCAGCTCAGACCCAGTGGAGCTGTGGGTGAACAGCACAGGTGCGTGTCCCCACCTGAGGGCTGCAGGAAAGACATGTCCCTTCAGCCATCTCTCAGGTAGCTGTCCGAACAGAAGATAGTACTTCTTCACTGGCAGAATAGTTCTGGGCTTTTTTGATGTCAGTGTTTCTGCAGATTGACAGTTTTCCATAATAATCCCCTTCCCCTTAGGTATGTAGACAGTGAAGGCCTCATTTATGTTTCCCACTGGTTCCCCTGGCACAGAGTTGTCAGCAAGAGTTTTCCATGCTTCAGATACAAGTTCTACAATTCTTGACAAGAGAGGAAGACATTGAGAAAATAGTTATGAGCTTGTTTCTTCCATCCACTGGAAATGCTACAGCTCTGAGGAACTTAGCTGGGCTTTTTCCATGTGTTTGCATGCCCTTTTATTTTTCGAACAGTGACAACATTTCAGTGTGGTGCATTTGATTCTCCTGTATACACGAATGTTATTTAAATGATCCCTCTGCAATGTCTGCAGGAAAACCAACTCAATACTCCAGCCCAATGTGGCAGCTGAGTTTGGCATTTGTTGTCAATGTCAGTGTCTTTGGCAGACAATAGTATCAGTTTTTCTTTGTGGTTTGCTCCATAAAGGGCTGGATCCTGCTGGTCCTACCTTTGAGTATGCTGATGAACTCACCCGCCTCTCCCCGGATGATGCTGACTTTGTGGATGTCCTACACACCTACACCCGAGGCTCTCCAGACCGCAGCATTGGGATCCAGAAGCCTGTTGGACACATTGATATTTATCCCAATGGTGGAGGTTTCCAGCCAGGATGCAATCTGGGAGAAGCACTGCGTCTAATTGCTGAGAAAGGCTTGGGAGGTGAGGTTGCTCTGACAGTGTAACATTCAGAGGGAAACCTGAATAGTCCTGCAAGGTGTCTTGTAAGGAAGAATGTGAGAGGCACAGGAATTATTTCTTTCAAGTGCTTTTAAAAGTCGTCTGTAAACACCAGCTCTGGCATAGTGAATCATGTCAGTTGACAGCATTGCTTAGGGGTTTATATCATTATATGCATGCATATACATATTACACATTTTCATTTGTTCAAGATGTGGATCAGCTGGTGAAATGCTCCCATGAACGATCCATCCACCTCTTCATTGACTCTCTCCTCAATGAAGAAAAGCCCAGCATGGCTTACCGCTGCAACACCAAGGAGGCCTTTGAGAAGGGCCTCTGCCTGAGCTGCCGCAAGAACCGCTGCAACAATTTGGGTTACAAGGTCAACAGAGTGAGAACAAAGAGAAACACCAAAATGTATTTGAAAACCCGTGCTCAGATGCCCTATAAAGGTAGGTGCTGCCTGCTTACTGGTGAGCAAGCCTGGTGCTTGTGGTCAGCTGAGTGTCATGGTGAGTGTGTGCTGCAGATGACAATATTGCTGCTTTGGTGCCTGTGGTGAGCGGGGGCGATGCTGCTCTGTAGTTTGCCATTGAATGCGAGTCTCAGGGAAAAGTGTGATCCTACTCAAGGTGTGGGGTAGAGTACAAGAGGAAAGGTATTTTGTAACCAGTTTCTGAGTGGCAAAAGTTAGGCTTCCTCTGCTGCCCTATCACTTGGAACAGCTGAGGCTTCCAAACTTTTTCAGTGTTTTTCATCCAAATTATTACTTCCTTCTGCTGGGGAAACAATCAGCAGAACTCAGTCTGATGAACAACATCAGGTTTGTGCCTTTGGTAGTGCGCTTGTTAGAGGAGCACTATCCCTCATCAAAATAGCACAGCACTTCTTGATTCCAGGTGCTGCTGTCGGAGGTCTGAGAAGGACAGTGCCAAGAGAACTGGGAGGCTTTCAGCTAGGAAAACAGCACTGGATTTTACTACTTTATTTTCCTCCCTAGCTTTGCCTGTACCCCATGGGATGCTTATAGTGTGCATTGTGTGCAATGTGTATGCATTGTGGTACCAGCAATCAAAAGGCACATTCCTGCAGTGTTAGAGCAGATGCAAGACTGGTGCTCTGCTGGCATTTGGTGCTTTATCTGCAGTGTCAGTGGATTGATTTTTTTTTTTGTTTTTTTGTTTCCTTTCACCAACTCTCCTGTAAGAGGAAGGCACATCTCACTTGTTTCAAGTGGAAGATAACAAGTCTTACATGTACAGTGGCAGGTTTGAAGGTGATACTGCACAAACTGGGGTTGTTAGAGTGGCAGCTTGAATGCAGAGTTTAGTTGCGCGAACTGCAAAGGTGTTCTTTAATGATGATTGCCTTGTTAACTAATATTTACCTTCTCACAAAAATAGTTCCCTGGACATCTGCAGGGAAATAAACTATTTTTAGTGAAGTTGGCATATTCCAGCCTAAGACTTTCAGACGTGAGGCAGGGTGATATGGTCACCAGCTTTCTCTTTGGAGGTTGAGTTTTCCTAATGGCATTTCCTTTTGTACTCTTCCAGTCTTTCACTACCAGGTCAAGATACATTTCTTTGGAAAGACTAACATGACCAAGACAAACCAGCCATTCCTGATCTCTCTCTATGGCACTCTAGATGAGAGTGAGAACATTCATTTCGTACTGTGAGTAGCTACAGAAACAACGGCAAAGTACTGTTGAGCTTACCTAAATTTGTTAAAGTCTCAACTGAAAAACTTCTTCTAGCTCTACCTACAGTAATCTTACAGGGTCCCAGAATCTGCTCTTGTCCTTGGTCATTACCTTCTGAAGCTTATGAACCAAACCCTACAGGAGGTCTTCTTGATAAGACATCTGAAATATGGAAATTCAAAGTCTAACCTGTGACTCAGCCTGATAAGAGTTTTTCTAGTGCTTTCTTATTTTCTTTTCAGTATCTTTGTACCATGTTAAATCTTCTTAAAAGTAGACTTATGGGTCTGGAGACCTCAGTGCAGAAGCTGAGGGAGACTTGGGATTTGCTTTCACAGCTCTGCAAATAAGCAGAAGTTTATGTGTACATCCCTGGACACAGGCTGGCAGGGAAAGGAGCTGGAAAACACCAAAGTCCAGTTTCTGCTCTGAGGAATGTAAACTATTTATGGTGGTGGTTGTCTGGCTTTTCTGAGAGTTGCCAGCACAGGAGAGGACAACCCTTGCCTGGCAGACTGTCCCAGGATTTTACCAGCCTTGCTACAGAAGAATGTTCCTTTTGCCTCTACAAAAGCTTGAGGCATTTTTTTTCCTTAATTCATCTATCAAAACTATGCAGAAGGTTGTTTCCTCCTCTGGAGTACAAAAATTCCAGGTTCTATTTGTCCTTAATTTTCTTTGTCTGTCTAAGAGTTTCAGGGGGTGTTGTGTTTTGCTTGTTTGTTTGTTTGTTTTCTAATTTGGTTTGGTTTTTGGTTTGTTTTTTGTGGTTTTTTTTTTTGTTGGTTGGTTTTTGGGGGGTTTTGTTCGTGGTTTTGTTGTTGTTTTGGTTTGGGGTTTTAAAAATTTTTTTTTGTTCTCCTCCTCACAGACCTGAAGTCTCCTCAAACAAGACCTTCTCCTTCCTGATTTACACTGAAGTAGATATTGGAGACCTGCTTATGCTGAAGCTGCAGTGGGAAGAAGACACCTTCTTCAGCTTCTCATACTGGTTCACTCCTTTAACATTTGACGTCCAGAGAGTCAGAGTGAAGTCAGGAGAAACTCAGAAAAAGTAACTTGTTTTGATTATTATAAGCTATATTATATTACTTTTAATTGACAGTGCTTCATGATTTCTGGTATCTCACAGGCTGGGACAAACATGTTAAGCAGTTACAAATAGGTGCAGCGCTGGTAATCTGGGCTCCAGTGGTATCAAACCACCATTTATATCAGCCAGGTTCACTTCCACTGGGATCTGCAATTTGTAGTTTTTACTCCCACTTAATTAATTTGTATCCCACTGTCGTATCTACTTGAGGTTAGTTATAACATGCAGGAGAGTATCTCCACAAACCATCAATGACTGTGTTTGCAATTTCTCTCCTCCTTTTTCATGCTGGGTGTTTGCATAGGTTTTGTCACAAAAAGCATGCTTAGGTGGAGGTGTTTAGAAGTCCTTCCAAAAATGTGTTTGTGCAAGAAATTATTGCTTAGTTAAGTTGGATTTTCTTTGGGTTTAATACCTGAATGGTGGATGAAAACTGAGACACATGACTGTTGCAGGACATTGCTAATGCATCAATGTTAAAACATCAAAGTCTGAACAGAAGTGCTTTGACATGAATCTTTTGAAATACTCATATTCACTAAACATGAGATCTGTTTGCAGAACATGGGCCCAGAACAGAGTGTGTGTCCTGTGTATAGTATAGTAAATAATAATAAGTTCCTTCTTTGAATAAACAGGTCAGTCGCTTGATCAAAGAACAGTTATCAGAGCTGAACAAATATAGGGGTGGGGAAAGTACTGATAAATAGTAAAAGCAAGTGCTCAGGTTTTCTGGAAATTGCAACCTACTTCGTTTGCAAACATTTGAGGGAGTATGGCTTTCTTCCAAGTTCATTCACCGGACAAAAAAAACTCACGTGAAGACTGGTGTAAATAAAGATGCAAGAGACTTTGGGGTAGAACTTCTGCCATCTTAGCCACAAGAAATTTTATGCAAAGGATCAGTGAAAGTTATGGCTATGGTTTGATGCCCATGTATAATTCATTTACCAGTTTTTCTTGCACAGCATTTCTTTTGTCACAGAATTCTCTTTTAAAAATAACTTTCTCACAGGCTTGCGAAGCAGCAGTGCCCCATGTGACAAAGTATAAAGACTGTTTCCAAGCACCAGTTTTCTTTCTAAGACTAAAAAGGGATGTTGGCTCAGTCATGTGATTTTTTCCAATATTTATTCCACAGAGTGGTGTTCTGTTCTCGAGATGGCACTTCACGTCTCGGTAAGGGAGAAGAGCCAGCAATATTTGTGAAATGCTCGGAGCAGCCCGTCAGCAGGAAGAGAGGAGGGTATGAGTAATCTATGAGTAAAACCATTGGTTTTAGATTGTTTTATTACCACTTGAGTGGTAATAAAACTTTCCCATTAATTGACTTGTGCGCTAGTCTTCTCAAGGCTTCAGAAGCATCACAGCTGAGACTAACCAAAGGTTTGCTTATGGCCACTTTAGCAGCTTAAAAGCCCTTAGTTTGCTTCTCTGCTGACCATCCTTGTGGTTGTTAGCATGTCTGAGAAGCAGGTACTAGCCACTGCCTCTCACCATCGCGTGGTGGCCAAGCATGAGGGAGTGTTAGAGAGAGGGTTATGGACAAGGCACTGGCACAAAGAGGAAAGATGTCTCTGTCCCAGGACTCTCTACACTTACCCTTAGCTGCAGAACATTCAGACTTCCACACTGGGTCAGCTCAGAGCCCTCCCTCTGTACTTGCCTGCAGCAGATGTGGAGGCTGGTACAGGAACGGAGCAGGCATATGCAGGTGCTCTTCTTGGCACACTGCTTTCTGATGGCAACCATCAGGTGAGTGAGTTCCTGAGGTTTTCATCTCTCTGCATCAGAGATTCCGCCTTTGTTTAATAGCCCTTGGTGCACTTCAATATTTTTATCAATAATTTTTCTGACCCAGATTGAGGACAGTCTTTGGACTTTACCCGCTAAAGTTTGAGATAGAGAAGTGGTTATATTTATTTTAGTTCAATTGCTGTGTGTGAATGGTCTCATGGGGACACTTCTGGGCTGAGATCTAACTGCATAAAAATGCACGTTCTGGCCTTGACTCTGGGGCAATGACCTGGGCAGTCTGTAAGACCTCTGTGTGTGTATTTGACATAAAAACAAAGGAGAAGCTCAAGCTTTATCTTCCTGTTAAGTAAGGAGTTTTAAAATCTTAATTCTCAAAAATAAGATGAGTATCTTACATCTTCCTCATCACCTTTATATTTTATCTTTTTCTCCACAGTACCAAGAAAGCCTCTAAAGAAAATTCTGCTCATGAATCTGCTTAAGTGACAAGAGCAAAGATTTTTCACACTGGGGAGGAGGAGAGTCTGTTCATCCCTGTGGACTGGATGTTCAGAACCAAATATATAGAAATATTTATCCGCTGCTGGATTTTTGCCTGCTATTCCTAGCTATTTTAGAGACTTCTTGTAAGAAAGTCTCAGTATATGAAGTTACTAACCATAAAGATACATTATCCAAATAGTTAAAAGGAAACCATGCAAAACAACATGCCAAAGTTTGGAGTGCTGAAAAGATACAAGTAATTTTGCTTAATCATGGTGCCTTGTGACAAGGTTTCTTGACATCAGATCCTATATAGCAAATTTTTAGTATTTATTGAAAAGAAACAAAGCCCTGTACTTGGTTTTATTTTTTGGTTTGTTTTTTTTTTTTGGTTAGTTGTTTTTTTTTGTTCTTTTCAGGAGTCTTGAAACTAGACAGATTGTTTTCTGTCTTGGCTAACTGAATTTTCAGGCAGTTCAGTGAAGAGGGTTCATAGTTATGAAGTGTGTGTTTAACAAATAAGTAGGTTTCCCAGGTGAAAAAACCACCTTTGCTGTGTGTAATACTAGAAGGTGACAGGGACTGACTTAATATGGGGATGAATTTTTTAGTTTGTGGTTATGAATGTATTTAATTGGGGGTAGATGCCAGTGCTGCTTAGCAATAGGTATGATCTGTTAAGTTATATACTTCTATGCCGCTTACCCTGGAATAAATAACAGCTGTAGGAGAAGGCAGCAATGCCAGTGTTTTATGCAGACATTTAATATTTTATCTATGCTTTCAGTTATTGCAAATGAAACTGTCTAGCCTTCAACACTGTGAAAATGGAACTGTAGAGGAACTGAGCTACCAGAAAATGCAGGAAACAGATATTTCCCCCCACCTCCACCCTCTCTCGGCTCGCTTGCGTCATGTGTGCCAAAACTGTCACAGTTTCTCCACTCTTTGACACCGAGTGTCAGTCATGCAGCTGAGTGGCTGCTGTTTGCAGTTTTCAGCGCAAGTGAATCCACTTGATAGCTGACAAGGATGCTCATACTTCCCTGTACTGGAATTGTGACTGCCAGAGATCCACCTCAGTTTATTTCTTGGCTGTGGTACAGTGCTAGGAGCTGCTTAGTTTTCTGCCATGAGATGAAATTCAGCAGGAAGCAGGAGCTGAGCCAGTTAAAAGCAGCCTGAGTGTGTGCTCTGCAAGAAAGAGGGCTCTGAAAAACACTGAAATTAGCCATGCTGCAAGTTTACAAAAATAGGTATATCGAAGGCAGCCTGCTTCCCCATTTAAAAGTAACGCATAATTTTTCTAGCGTGCTGAAAGGTGCAATAGCCCTCTTTTAACTTTGCAGAGGATGAACAAAATGCTGGGAATGTAGAAGGGCCTGAAGGCAAGCACTTGGAGGAGTGTAATGTTAGCTGTTGATGCTGGGTGTTGTAGTCTTTTCCTGCATGTGCAAGACAGCGTGGAGATGGTGATTTCTCCAATATCATCCCATCCGAAAAACAAAGAAAAAAATCTATGTGTTTATGTGCACAGTTTGTTTCCTATTTCCAACTGTAGCTGCTAATATATTTGGGGATAAAAGTCTTGAACAGTGCAATATGTTGGAATATTAATAGCTCTGGAATTGCTCACATTTGATTAAACTACAGCAGAGATGTGATGAGTCATTGAGGGTGGGGTTGAGTATTGAGCCACTGCATTTAAGACCTCTAAAAATAAATACAGTGATTTATTCCCTATAGATTCCACATTTTGTTGCAATTTCTCTTAAAAGTTAAATTCTTCAGAAGCANATGGTTTTAATAAAATTCTCAAACTGATACTGAAGTCACTACTTTCCTTTCGATGAAACAATCTGCTGTATACCTGATATGTGAAGGCCAGAGCCTATCCTTGAATTCTGGGCTGAAAGGATGTAATGAGACACTAAAAAAAAAAAAAAAAAGGACACAAGTGATTTTGTCAC